>PVJX010043808.1:0-12316 GCA_004027295.1 Dolichotis patagonum
TTTTTTTTTTTTTTGGTACCGGGGATTGAACTCATGACCTCACGCTTGCCAGGCAGGCGCTTAAGCCACTGAGCTAAATCCCCAGCCCCTGAGACCTAGTCTCAAAAGAAAGAAAAAAGAAAAGAAAAGAAAAGAGAAAAAGCTGAGGACACAGCTCAAGGTAAAGTCCTGGATTCAATCTCCAGTACCACAAAAAAAAAAAAGAAAAAGAAAAAGACCTAAATGTTACTTTTCTTAAAGATTCACTCTAGTCTTCATTCTACCATTTTGTGTGCTGCAAAACTGCCACTGCTATAATCCAAGTTACCTCAATCATGTGACTCAGTGGGTCATTTGGGGCCCATTTCCACAGCCTTGGGAAGTCTGTATGGAGCAGGGCTGATTCAGGAGCCTCCTTGGCAGGGCTGGGCGTGAACTTTCTAGCAGCTCTTTCACCAGAGGCTGTGGCCAGGTCACGGGTTTATCTAGGTAGGTGCCCTCTACCCAAGTCATTCAGAAATATTTAGGCTTGGGAGTTTCTAAAGATCCCGCAAAGCCTGAAGAGGGCTTTCTGACAGCAGCGCTCCGAGGAACACAGACTCCACGGGGCACGGCCCTCCTTCCCTGGGACAAAGCCACCCACCTGCTATGGAAAGGTAGAAATCCTTGAAGTCCTTGATCTCCCTGGACCCCTCACAGGCCGCGAGGCACTCGTAAAAGGCCTTGAAGAAGTCGGGGAGGGCCAGCTCCATGTCCGTGATGGCCGTTCTCCAGTTCTCACCGTTGTAGGCCCGCACGGCTCGGATGAACAGGCTCTGCAAAGCAAGGAGAAGCTGAGAAACTTGCTCCGGCCCAGAGGGAGGTGGACTTATCCCTCCAAAGGAACCGAGAACTTCACCATGCTCTGCTTTCGTTAGCCCTGGAAAAGCCACCCTGACCTTCTTAAACATAAAGCTCATCTGTAATGGTGTCCTTTCCCCAGGCACTGAAGTTTGAACCCAGGGCCTTTATACTGAGCAACACCCCCTGCCCCAGCCCTATCCCTTTTTTAATTTTTAATTTAAGACAGGTCTCACTAAGTTCGTAAGTTGCCCAGGCTGGCTGGGCTCAAACCTGCCACCATCCTGCCTCAGCCTCTCAGGGTGCTGGGATCATACTCTGCCACCACACCTAGTTTATAATTTGCTTGCTTGCTTCTTTCCTTTCTTTCATTTTATTTGGGTGGGAAAGTACTGGGTATCAAACTCAGGGCCTCATGCTGGCCAGGCAAGCACTGCACCAGTGAGCAATATCCCCAGCCCCTTCTTTCTTTATTTTTGAAGACAAGGTTTCACCATGTTATTTAGATTGTCCTTGAACTCGCTGTGTAGTCCAGGTTGGCCTCAAACTCATGGTGATCCTCCTGCCTCAGCCTCCCAACTGCTGGGATGGCAGGTGTGTGCCACCACACTTAGCCTGTAATTTGCTTTATAGCTAGATTTTTTCTACTGTTTTCAATGGGTACAATTCTTATTAATTCAAAAAACAGCCTGTGCTTGAAAACCAAAATCAAAGTCAAATCAAGAAAAAATTAACAAACCTCAGGTCAGCAACTGCCAGGAGTCAAGCACTGGAACAAAAGCTTAGGCTGGGGATGTGGTTCAGTGGTAGAGCTCCTGCCTTTCACGCACAAGGCCCTAGGTTCAATCCCCAGCACCACAAAAAAAAAAAAAAAAAAAAAAGCTTGACTGCCAAAGACAGGGTGGAACATGTAAGGAGCGATAAAAATTCTATACCATGTTTATGAGTTATAACAATGCATTGAATTTTACACTTAAGGTAGGAAAATACATCATAGATATATTCACCTCAGTAAGGCTGATTTTAAAGCTGAATTCAGCAAAAGACACAAGTGTGAGGGCAGGTGCCTGACACCCTGTTCCCTCCCACCATCAAGTACAAAACAGGAGAGGCATGCACCTGCTGGTTACTGTGACAGTGACACACACGAGATGACAGAAACTGTGCAGACCTCCTGCTCATTGTTACCTGGACCACGTAGAGAACAGTACCAGGACTGAAGGCGCAGTTCGGTCTCCAAGAAATAAGTAAATCCTGGATACATGCAGAAACCTAACTGGAGGAGGCTGCAACACTCTTGAAGCTACTTCTGGGATCTGGTGTGTGTGCTTGTATGTATGTATGTATGTATGTATTTTCCTTACAGTACTGGTAATTGAACAAGGACCTTGCATTGAGTACATCCCCAACACATTTATTTATTTATTTATTTAGTTAGTTAGTTAGTTAGTTAGTTAGAGTTGGGGACTCATGGTGTTACCCAGGGTGGCCTCAAACTCTCCATCCTCCTGGCTCAGTCTTTTGAGTAGCTAGGATTACAGGCATTTGCTACCACACCCAGTGAACCTGAACTTTGCATCAAGCTTCAGACCTCCAGTAGAGAGGGTGAAACTTTCTGAGCAGGCAGGGTCCTGTGGCAATAAGACAAGCAAAGACCCAAAGGAGTCTTTTCCACAGAATGAATCATGGAGTAGCTACTTGAGTCAGCTAGCTTTGCAGAAGCAGCAGAGTAGCAGTAGCAGCAAGAAGGAAGCCAAGCAGAGTCAGGGAGCCTGAGTGCTCAGGAGAGAGCCCAGCCACACTCCGCAGGGATCCAGGAGGGAGCAAAAGGACCTGCTGACTTCCACGACAGTGCTCTGACCACAGGGACCCAGATCTGCTCCCCAAACCCAGGGCACACACAGTGAAGAAAGGAAAAGCACACATGTTCTTTTTATGTGAGGATAGCAAAGGAGCAAGAAGCAGACAAAAGAAATCTCAACAACTTTTGGAAAAACACAATCATCAGAGGAGAATCCAGAGGAGAAGTAAGATACACATCCTGTTGGCACCTACGGGCACAAAGGACCATGGGAGATGGGGGACACAGAACAAAAGCAGAGCTTAAAGTTCAAACAGGGTCCTGGAGCTGAGGTTCCTCCAGCACCACCTGCCCACACAAGCACTCACGGCTCTCAAAGCCCCTCTTTACCAGAGACTGGCAGCTCTTCCTGGATGAGACTCCACTCAGAATTTTCAAAGTCTGGAATGAGGCATAGTGGAGGCTAAGACACAGGAAACAAGTTTTCATGCTCAGCTTAGTGAACCCTTGTGCCTCTTCCCTGAAAGGCTCTCAGCTACCAGCACACAAACACAGACACCCCCGCAGGCCTGCAGAAGGCTGGACAAGTCTCCCTGGAAACTTGGAAGGCTCCTGGAAAAGGGTCCTGACCAATGAAGCACTGAGCATGCAGTCTGATCACACACTGGAAACCACGCAACCGGTCTTGGGCCCTTGCAGAAGCTTTCTGATAAAGCAACCAAACCCCACGCCCAGGTTCACTGTGCTTCTTTGTGGCACAGGTGAATGAAACTGGGCAGCTAAGTTTTAGCTCCACATGCCTCCCATACAAACAGAAAATAAGAAGTTATTGTAGACTAACTTGCAGACAAAGTAGGAACTGTCCTGCATGTTGCTTCTGTAAAGAGAGGCCATTTCCCAGACAAGCACAGGGCGTGTCAGTCACCACTGTATAGAACAGAAAACCTGAAGGGGAGAAATGATTGTACACAATGAATCGCTTTGCATGGTCTCATTTGAGACAAGTAGTGCAAGAATCTTGACGTTTTTGTATTTGGAAACAAATAAAAATGAAAACATGAAAAAAAAAGGAAACTTACATTTCTTTGATCCCAGTCATTTTTACACGATTTCTAAGGTATGTCTTACCATCTGAAAACTAAACAGTCAAATGACCTAAGTCCAAAATGAAGAATTTAAGGGAGAGGTAGCTTTAAAATCTCCATGGATGTAAAAACTCATTTTACAGACCCATTTTGTGCTAAAAAGCCAAAAAATTTCTAATGTTCATCAAATGTCACCAAAAGTCACTAGAGGTCTTTGATGTCAACAGCTGTCCACTGACATATTTCTTTAACAAAAATTATATCACTAACCATCGTGTAGAAGTTTGAATCTGCTGGCCCTGGTGGCACACAGCTGTAATCCCAGGACTCGGCAAAACTCCAGCTGAGGCAGGAGGGTCACTGAGAAGTCTGGGTCAGCCTGGTCTATACAGTGTGTTCAAGGCCAGCCTGGAATTTATAGTGAGACCCTGGTCAAATAAATAGATGGATGTCTGCTTCTACCTCATATGACTTGGTTTCCAAGTCTTTAATGTAGTCCTCGGCCCCAGGCAAGCTCTTATAATACTCCATGTTTCTCTTCATCATTTGATCATCTGGATGCTTCAGTAGAAAGGTGTGAGCTGCTGCAATGGCCTTTGGGAGATTATTTGCCTAAATACAAAGGAAAAAAGAAAACAGTTACTCAACGGATGCTGACCAGTGAATCTTGTAAAAACAAGAGTGTCTTCTCAGTAACCAGTAACTTGTCACCAACAGTCCTTCAGTAATTTTGTGTTTGTAACTGTTTGGCTTTTCCTTGGCATGGCAGAGAAGCAAAAGAAAAGGGGAAAAAAGGAAAAAAGGCTTTTATTGTGGGAACAAGAGGGCTGCAGAAGGGTATAAGATCCCTCTGAGGCAAACAAAGAAGCGGCAGGATTTTACTAGGTTTGACAGAGAACAGAGCTTGAAGGGGCGGGCAGAATGACATATGGACAGCAGACTGGGGGAATGCTGGCATGTGTGTGAAAACTGGGAAGTTTAATTTCAGCTTGGAAGAAGAAAACGGAAGTTAACATTATAGGGATGTGCTGTCACTCTAGGGTCCATCACCATGCTGGGCAGGTGCCATGCTAAGCCTGGCAGAGCTTCACATGGGCAGAACCCAGCACTGCCATCTTTGGTTGTTAGGGGCGACGACTCTCTGCTTCCTGCTCAATGGGGGCATCATGGTGGGGGCTGTTATAGTCATCGGGATGACAGGTTGGGCCCATGCAGAAGCTGGTGCCAGGGTGTTGGCCAGGATGAGAAGCTTTCTGGTGGTGAGGGCCCATATCCTGGATTGAAGAAATCCAGGATGTAACTTTAAATAGACAAGGAGATACAAGCAAAAAATAACAAGTAGCATGAGGGGTCCTGTCAAGGGGAGACTCTAAGTCATGATACATAAACAACAGAATATATTAAATTTATATAACCAATTATAGCATCATTTTGACAAGCTGGCAACTCAGGTGGAAGCATGCTTTTAGATCTATAACCCATATTAAATTTTGAACAAATGATCCAAAAATGCAAAAGAAAAAGAAAAACTGTTGAGCTCAAATAAAAAACAGCTGTTTATGGGTATGACAAAGAAACGTATAGACAATCTGTACAGATTGGACACAGAAACATACACAACTTAATAAACAAACACCTTATAAAATTAGAATGTACTCAAATATATTTGGCCAATTTGAATTATAATAACTTTTATAGTTTTTACATTTGTAAGTATAAATAGACTAGTTAGAACCCTTTGTAGGTCAATTAACAGGGATCTCTTGCAATAAGAATCAAAAGGAATAAAACCTTTTATACCTGTGAAAACAAAGACAGTTCTTAACGTAAAGGTAGCTACAAGAAGTCAGGAATTAATCACAAATTGGAGCTCTTTTGTAGAGCTGTAGGCAGGAGGGGGCACAGGACGGTGGAGGTGGGAGGGGCGAGATCAGGTATGATGGGCAGGTGGGGAAAACGGGGACAGTGGGGGGGAGGAGGAGCAGGACAGAGGAGTGATGGGGAGGGGAGGAGAAGATGGCAACCAACAGGAAGTCGCTTGGGGATATGGAGGAGGGAGGACACAAGCAGATGGGACATCAATTATAGGGTCAGTGGGACTGTCAGGCGGGGAGCAGACCAAAAGCGCTTGGCTGCCCCACATGGCTGAGTGAGGGAGGGATGTGCCTTGAGAGCCAAAAAGGCCTGGACCTAAGCAATCTCTACCCCCTTGTCCTTACAATAGCAAAAACTGCCTAGATCACAGAGGGTGGCATAACTGAAGGTACCCACTTTGGCCAGTGGAGGGCATTATCAAGCTTGTACTGTGGCCAAGCAGCCTGCCAGTAAAAAAGCAGCCTTTTAGGTTTAATATCTTTTTGGAGACAAAATGTTTAGGTGTCTCAGCAGGCGCCTGAGCAGCCCGTCATTTTGGGGGCAGAAGAAAGTATTTCCCACTGTGAACAAATTAGAGGTGCGCTTGAGGCTACAAAAGCCAAGCCACAATCTCTTGGGGAGTCATCACCCTTCTTAGGATTGTGTGACAGGGAGAGATCCCCAACACCTGCACCTGTCAGTGGTCACCAAGGGGTAAGGGGGGAGTCCCAAAGGATGTGGTCCCACAGGATACGGGAGGACATGAGCTCACAATTTATGAGATAGGAACCCCAAAGCAAGAGGTGGCTCACGTGTGAGAATCGAGGTGATCAGTGTTGGATGGAAGCTAATAACAGCAGTGGCAGAGACAAGAGAGAGCGAAAAAGGGAGCAAGAAAACATGGAGAGGCGGCCTGTTGACGGGGGAGCGTCCATATTGATCTGAATCACTGGCACCAAAAAAGTTAGGTTTTTCCTTGGCACGGCAGAGAAGCAAGAGCAGAAAAAGGAAAAAAGGCTTTATTGTGGGAACTGGAGGGCTGCATAAGAGTGTAAGATCCCTCCGAGGCAGATAAACAAGTGGCAGGCTTTTACCAGGTTTGGCAGTCGATGGAGCTCGAAGGGGCGGGCAGAATGGCAGAGGGACAGCTGATTGGGGGACCCTTGGCACACTTGCAAAAGCTTGGAAGCACACGGAAGTTAACACTGGGGAACACACCATTGCTCTAGCATCCATTGCCATGTTGGGCAGGCGCCATCTGAGCCCAGCAGAGCTCTACACGATGAAACCCATCAGGAACAGTGTCTCCAGTTTAGGGTTCAGTGACTTCGGGATCCACCAAGACCTTGTCTGTCCCCTCAGCACGAGTGTCTCACTGCACCTTACCCTTCCACTTTCCACCATCTCCGCTCCACTTGTCTCCCAAGAGGCCAGCCAGAGGGTGCTTTTACAAGACTCCCTTCCCCGCCAGCTCCAAAGGGGCTCAGTGGTGAGGGCCTGAGAGAAGACTGAAGGAAGGCAGGGCTGCAGGTTGGGTTATTTCAATTCCTGCTCCCTCCCTGCAGTCATGCTGGGCTGTGACATCCTTTAACTAAGGGTCACAGCATGTCTCCAGGAGGTCTTCTCCATAGGATCTCTCCTTTCAAATTCTAGTAACTCTTTCTCCTTTGCCCTTTCTAACCAAGTGGTAGTGGTATGGCTTAGATTTAAAGCGTCCCCTAAAGGCCATGTGCTGGGCACTGGATAATGCTGATTGGACCATAAGGGCTCTAACTTCAGTGGATTAATCCATTATCAATGGATTTGTAAAACTGATGTTACTGGGGAGGTGATGGAATTTAGGAGTAAGGCCTAATAGAGGAGGTAGGTCATGGGGCATGACGCTGGGTACTATTACCTTGCTCCAGACCTTTGCATCTCTAGCTCCAATTCATTCTCTCTCTCCTCTCTCTCTCTCTCTCTGCAGCTTTTCTCTACTCTACCCATCCTCCATGATGTCTTTATGTCATCATAGACTAAAAGTCATACAGCCAACTGACCATGGACTAAAACCTCTGAAGTCATGAGCCAAAATAAACTTTCCCTCCTTTTAAGTTTTTGTTTTCAGGTATTTTTTCACAGTGATGGAAAGCTGACTAAAATAGGTGGTCATGCTCCACTGGTACTAGACCTGGTAGACTACACCACCTTTTACTGTGTCCCCACACACTGTGCACCTTTGTAAACAACTGTCTTGGAAAACTTCCCTCTGATTACTGTATCACATCTTTTCTGCTGGAAACCTGACACGTGTTAACGTTTCCCCAAATTTCTCATAGAACCTTCTGCCTTCATTTTCAGTGACCCTCATCACATCCTCAAATCATTTATCCACTCAGTTGGCAAATACTTAAAGGTTTTTATGCAGGCACTGTTTCTAGGAAGTGGGTTGGTATTAAAAAATAAAATGGGAAAAATTCCTACCTTCATAAGCCATCCATTCTGAAACTCTCTCTTTTCCCTAACAACCTCAGTCAAGAGCCTCTCTTGCTGGATGCAACAATGTACACCTGTTAACCCAGCCACTTGGAGGCTGAGGCAGGAAGATTGCAAGCCAAGGCCTGCCAAGGCAACTTAGCAAGATGCTTACTCCAAATCAAATTTAAAAAGGTCTGGGAGGTAGCTCAGTGAAGCGCACTTGTGTGAGGCCCTGAAGATCCTCTTTCTGATACGCCTGTGTTCCGACTTCTCACTTTTTACACTTCCCTGTAACCTCAGTAAATGCGCCTCTCCCAAACCAGACTGATCCTGGTAGAGCACGGCTCTGTGTCACTGTGTCTACACTCCTGGTGTCTGCATTGTTCTAGGGCAAGGTCGGACACTGCAAGGACCTATGATTTGAACACAATGACATTATAACCATATAACATTCTCATAGTTTCCCTCTTTTTGCTTCCTCTTCTGCTCTCTGAAGTAATGACCACCTGACTCTGAGTTTCTCTGCCCCAGAGGAAGTTGGTGATGAAAAAGTACCCACGTGGCAGAAGCCCTGTGCTCTCGGGAGAGCTTAGCAGGTTTGAGTAGAATAGACACTGACAGTGGAGGACAGGAGCGGCAGGAAGAAGCCGATGGTCAGGGAGAAGAGGAACAAAGAGGAAAAGTTTTCCATCATGGCCTGCAGGAGCAGCAGCATCCAGAGACACGGAAATTTAAGGATAGCACCCGGGGCAGTAGTGCCGAGAGGGCTGAAGCCCTCGGAGAGGGACTGGTGTGTGGTGGGGGACCTCGTAGAGGCAGGAGGTGATGCAGATGTCTCCCTATGGGGATCTGAGCAACGAAGGCCACGCCTAATCGATGGAATCTCAGGCACACCCTCTGGTCACTGCTCATGGCTCTGCAGTCAATCCCATGTGACACAGGGGACAAGGATCCAGGTCTCTGGAGAGAAAAAACTAAGGGGTGTGTGGGACACTCCAGATTACTGAGAATCACACAGTAGCACACATCTGTAATCAACTGCTTCTGGATGGTGTCAATGTTGAGGCAAAGGCCACTGCTCCATGGCAGGGGAGGTGGGTAGAGATGCCAGGTCTGGCAGCTAGAAGGAAGGCTGTTAAAGCATGTGCAAAGAAATTAGTCTCGTTCTTGAAGAGCATTCAGATAGAGTAGACTAGAGTAGGGTATTGATTGTTTATTGTAGACTGCAGTACTGGAAATTGAACCCAGGGCCTTTATACCGAGTTACATCTCCAACATCAGCAAACTTTTTTTTTTTTTTGAGACATGGTCACGCTAACTCTCTATATTGCCCAGGTTGGGCTTGAATTTATAAATCTCCTGCCTCAACCTCCCAGAGTGTTGGCATTACAGGTGTGTGCCATCATGCCCAGCTCTGAATAGGCTCTTTAAAGCCTCTAGTTTAGGATACGTGAGTTCTGTAAAATGTCCCTTATCCTAACACAGAAAAAGAGTCATTCTTGGGCTAAGGTATACCCTCAGCAGAAGAGCACTTGCTTAGAGCCTGACACACTGGGTTCAGCCCCAGCAATGCAAAATTATTTTATAAATAAATAACAGTGGAAGCCCAGCTTGGTAGTACACCCCATAACCCATTACTTGGGAGGCAGAGGCAGAAAGACTGCAAGTTAAAGACCAATCAAAATATAATAAAAAGCTGGAGACATACTTCAATACCCCTGGATTCAATTCCCCAATACAGAAAAGGTGAGGTAGTTTTATTTCCCTTCACCCCAGGCTCTGCCAGCTGGAACAGGACCTCTGACAGACCCCAGCAAGAGCACCCCACCCTGCCATGGGTTCCTGAGAAAGGAAGGCGCCAAGTAGGTATCACAGGCCAGACCAGCCAGCTCTCTCCAGCTCAGCGTTCAACAAGCTCTACAGACTGGATGAAGTGAGGACCAGTTTTTACTTCTCTATGGGTAAAATGCGCATTTCATGGAAGATGGCAGCCAGGGAGGGAATCACCAATCATGCAGGGGCCTAACGCGCAAGCAACACTGCACTTTTGTTACAAGATCACACATCCAAGCCTCCCTGCCTCAGTCCAACATTCCCAGCATGTTGTCCCTCCTCCGACATTAACTCTGCTGTGTGCACAAAACACGCGTTCAGTCACCGAAATGGGGGCCTTGAAGCAGAAGGGCACTGACACAGCAGGCAGTGCCTCTGACCCCCCGCCTGCAGACGCCAGGAGGAACAGCCCCGCCTGCTACCAACCATTGCTTACCCATCCATAAGTTTGAGAACGTAAACATCACTGAGGAAAAAAAATCATACACTACCTCTAAAAATCACTTTTTCAGTTCAGCTTCAGTTGAAACAAATTGAGTGAACATTCAGGTTCACTCAGCGCTGCCTAATAAAATCCTTGTCTTCCCCTGTCCCATAAGAGATCTCAAAATATAGCCTTATGTGGTGGCATACATCTGTAATGCCAGTACTCTGGGATACTGAGGCAGGAGGATCCCAAGTTTGAGCCCGGCCTGGGAAACTTGGTGAGTTGACAAGTTCCTGTCTCAAAACAAAAAATGAAAAGTAAACAAATAAAAAAGTTTTTAAAGTTGGGGATTTAGCTCAGCGGCATAAGCGCCTGCCTGTGAAGCACGAGGTCGCAAGTTCGATCCTCAGTACCAAAAACAAACAAACAAACAAACAAAAAACATTTAAAAAAATAAGGACTAGAGAGATGGTTCAATGTGCTCAATCCCAAGAACAACAACAACAACAAACTCAAAATACTCTCAGAGCGCTGGGAATACTGAACAGGGATGCGCCACCATGCGCCGCTCAGCCCCTTTTTAAAACTTGGTGAGTCTGCAGATTTAGGACTCAAAGCATAGAAAACTGTAATTTGTGGCTACTTAGGGTCAGCAATCACGGACAGAATTTAAGCAGCTAGAAAAAGGAAGCCGTACAGAGTTAAACTGTAGATGAAAGAGAGAACCCAGACGGTCAGCCCAACGGATCACCGCACCCAGGCAGGGCTGTGCCCTCAAGCTCCACCTCTGGAAGAGAGGCCTGCTGGATCCTCGGGTCACCTTCCGCTTCACGGGGCTGGTCCCACCTCCATTGTGAAAAGACGGGTGTAAAGAGGAGCTACAGAAAAGAATCTGCCTCCACGTCACCTGAGGCAATGTTTATCAAACCCTTTGCTGGGTGCCAGGCACGTGCTGCGCCCCATGCAATTTATTCTCTATCTTTGAACAGCACTTCAAAAAACAGAATGCTACTGCTCACTTAAGAAGACGCAGGGCCCGGAGCGGATCTCCGGGGGGAGTTCCGCGAGGGCGAGCGCTGGGTGAAGGCCCGGCACGAAGAGGGGCGGGCCCGGGCCGGGCGGGGCGGACTTGCCTTGAAGTAGGCGAACTGCAGGAACTTGTAGGGTTCGCGGCGCTGGAAGTCCGCCAATACTTCGCGGCTGGGCTGCGACTGGCGGAAGGCTGGCAGGCCCTGCTTGCAGCGCTTGAGGCACTGTGCGCGGCGCAGCAGGCCCCCGAAGAGGCGCAGCTCCGGGAAGCGGGCGAGGTCCGCGGCGGGCTCGGGCTGGGGCGCCGAGCTGCAGTTGCGGTGGCAGAAGGCCTCGCTGTCGCGCAGCAGGCGGTGCAGCCGCAGGCTGATTTCCAGGTAGCCCACGCTCTCAGCCCAGTGCTCGCCGCTGTACTGGTCCAGCGCGTGTCTGTAGGCCGACTCGAGCGGCATCAGCTCGTCCCGCGGGAAGCTGCGGAAGCTGTAGCGCTCGTACTGGGCGCGCCCTGGGCGCAAAGCGCAGCCCGCGCACAGCAGCGCCAGCAGCGCCGCAGCCGCCCTGCGCCCCGGCTCCATCGCGGACGGCGGAAGGAAGGAAGGAAAGAAGGAGCGAAGGGAAGGAAGCAGCGGGACGACGCGACGCGGCAGGCATGGGCTCGGGAGGCGGGACACCAGCCTCCGGCCCGCCCCATCCAGCCGCCCCTCCCCAGCTAACCGGGATCCAGGCGACCGTTGCGGCGGAAAGAGTCCTTTGGGGAGGCGTTCGGCCCACTCCTCCCTACTCTGTGCGGAGAGTTGTACGGCGCCCTGCGATTCATTTGCGTGGAGGCCCAAATCTACAAGCTAAATGCGGCCCTGGTATTCAGAGATTAGCGCTGCCTAAACTTAATCCCTTGGAGAACATGTGAAAAATTGAGATTCCTGGGCCACGCGCCGAGTTCTGATTCAGCACGCCTGGGAGTGAGGATCTGAGGATTTGCATTTCTGAACGAGCATCCTAGGAAGGCTGGTG
>PVJX010043809.1:0-13482 GCA_004027295.1 Dolichotis patagonum
CCGCCATACTCACCTGCTATTTCTTTCTGATGAATTGACCATTCCATTTCCAAAGTTTTGAAATGGCCAACAGACCACAGAAAGAATTCTCTTTAGGCTCCTGTTTGAAACCAGCAGCTACAGCAATCTGCTGGCCTTGCTTCAGGGCCATGAAACCTTTGTTTCTAATAGAGATTTCTAACTAATGCCAGAAGACAAGAAAAATAGATGAATGGTTTTCAGATGAAATGAAAGAAGTAAAACTGCCTTTATTTTCAAAGAATATGATCCATCTATGTAGGAAATCTGACAGAATTTCCAAAGAATGGGTTTGGAACAGTTATAGGATACAAGCTGAAGCAGACAGTAGGAGTCCAAAGAACTCACACAGAGAATTCCAGGTTATTTAGCTAAAAAAAAACTTCCTCTCTTTAAAAGTACTTTGAAAGTATACTGATAACTAGTTATTACTGTTTGCTTTTGAAACTATTTCAGTCAAGTTCATCACCAATGAGACAATCTCAAGAAGCTGGGTGTGGTGATATATGCCTGAAACCTGAGCGGCTGAGGTAGGATGAACGTATGGGTAACTTAGCAAGATCTTGTCTCAAATGGAGGGGAGGCTGGAGATGTAACTCAGTGCAAAGGTCCTGAGTTCATCTGCTATTCCTACATAAATAAACAGATAAATAAATATATATATATATATATTTTAAAAATCTCAGGACATCAAGTCATGGTCCTTGTGTACCCTGAGTATTTCTGCTTTCTGTGCTTTGGTTGTTTCCCAACCCTGTCCCTTGCTTTCACTGTTGGGTATTCTACGGTAATCTCTATGTCTGTTTTTATCAGGTGAAATAAAGAAAACAACAGTTCCAGCCAGGTGTGATGGTGCACACCTGTTATCTCAGCATTTGGAAGGCTGAGGCAGGAGGATTGCCACAAGTTTGAGGCCAGCCTGGGCTACATGGTAAGTGCAAGGCCACCCTGAACTACACAGCGAAACCCTGTCTCAAAAACCAACAAACACACATGACAAAACAAAAAACAGGAGCTGGGGATTTAGCTCAGTGGCATTAAGTGCCTGCCTTGCAAGCATGCGGTTGTGGGTTTGATCCCCGGTACCGATAAAACAAAACAAAAAACAACAGTTTGTACTGAATAATACTGTGATAGATGTAAGGTGTTATAGGGCCTGGTGAAAGGCAAGATGCCTAAACATTATGCTTGGAACCATCACTGTCAGCTTCACTGCTTACTGTTTAGCCTTCCTTGTTTTGCTTTGGGGTCAGTTTCCCTTCAGTAAGAACAGTGAGGCAACTGCTACACTACACAGGCAGGAGGAAGTGGTGGCCTATCCCCTTATTCCCTGTACCAAGACTTCTCTCTTCTACCTCAGGGGCGCAGAGCCCTTGAGGACAGCCTCTTGCAGCACATCAAAGGGAGGTGAGAATCAGAGCAGCCCTGAGGAAGCTAGCTATTCACGGCAGGAAGGCCTCCACCGGTCACTGACTAACTGCACGGTTCTCTGGGAGCTGTGTGCTCAGAGCCATCAGGTACAGAGGGAAAACACCGGAGGCTTATTCTCTGCTTTTGAGCAGCTCATAAGCTACTTAAGAGGACAGGATTTAAGGCTATCAGATAATTAGCTAAGGGCAATGCACAATGAAGTCATACATTACATAAAAGGAGATCACTGAGGACCTGGGCTGAGGTTTCACTGAGGACACAGCATCTGAGCACAAGTAGATTACTTTACAGAATTATTTCTTTAGATCTCATTAGATTAAGTCTGACAGAATTAGAGTGTGTATTTGATAACCGACTAGAGACCAGAACAAAAATATGGTAAGAATTTTTTTTGCAACTTTCTAAATTATCCTAGTTTGTGGTTGACCATAGATAAAGCACAGTCTTAAATGACAACTAGATATGATCCTCACCCTGCACCTCACTACTGTTTCAAATCTATCTGCATGCAAATCATAACAGACTGGCTCTACAAGAGAAAAATGATCAGGTTCCACCTTCTCATCTCCTTTCTAATAGGATATCAGCAAACAGTGAAGCAGCCATGTTTTGGACAAAAAAGGGGGAAGAAAGGAAAAAGATAGATCTATATGGAATTCAAAAAATGAAGCCAGGTGTCATAGGGCATGCCTGTAATCCCAGCACTCGGGAGGCTGAGACAGGAGGATTGCCGAAAGGTTGAGGCCAGCCTAAGCTACATAGTGAGACCACCCTGTCACAAAACAAGATAAGATAAGACAAGACAAGCCGAGACGAGACTAGATGAGACAAAACAGAAACAGTCTTTGAGTCAAAATGAGGGCCTCTTTGGAACTAGGGGCAGACAAACAGGAATAGAAGGCAAATGACCTGGGGTATTCCCTTATCCTACCAAGACCTGGTTGCCATAGAAGCGAACCACTTTTCTCTCTGCTTTAGTTATTTCATCATAATGGACAGAAAAATCTCTGCCTTTTCCATAGACAGCACTTATCAGCATAAAGTGTAAATTATAAAAAAGCTCTTGCCTTGTGAAACTCTTCATTTTTAACCACTGAACAGTTTACCCTGCCAGGTGTGGTGGTACATGCCTGTAATCCCAGCACTCAGGAGGCTGAGGCAGGAGGACTGCTGTGAGACCCAGGCCAGCCTTGACTACATAGTGAGACCTTGTCAACAGAACAAAACAAAACGCAAGAAGTTTACCCTGAGTGTCACCTGGGCAGCGCATTTGCCTACATACTATCTGAGCATCAGTCATCATTTCAGCCAGTTGATTCTTGTTAGCAATGAGATGCACTAGTACATCTGTTTGTTTTATATTGACTAAAAAAAACTGCATGTAAAATAAGTATCTACAAGTAAAAATACCTTAATAAAGTATTTTCTGCATACTTTATTTAGAATGTTGTACTAACTTTTGATATTTATTTCCAGTAAAATCTAATAATAAATTCTGATTACTTTTTTACTAATTTATGTTTTGTGAAAAATAATCTATAATTTTGTTTTACAAACTATAAAAAACTCTTATCATAAGTACACTAGATATAATTTTTACACTTCTCCAGAACTCAGTGATATTCTTTTACAATACAAAATGGACACTTGGAACACTGGGACTAACTAGGAAGGAAGTACCAAAAAATCTGTCACAAAAAAAAAAAAACTAAAAAAAGGAGAAATGTTAGTACATCAGAGAAGAAAATTCTGTGTTTATTGGCAACTATTCATAATATAGAAATAATACCACTTCAAAGAAGAAATGAAACTAAAAAATTCCAAGTGATCGGTTATTATAATAATTTTATGGGTGGTATTGACAGACTTGACAAATATTTAACAACCTACCTTGTAATCAAAAAGCAAAGAAAATAATATAATAATAAAACATTTATGCACCTTCGGGACCAAACAATATGGAACTCATTTGTTATTTATTCAAAAAAGGGGCTTCAAAACTCATTTCCAATTTAGATTAGGTCTGATAGACCAAATAACTGAAACTATACCACCCACAGAAAAGAACACAACAGTGTTGTTCTAACAAAGACAATAATGCAAAAAGAATTTAGAGACTAAATGAACGTTTTAAGATATACCATACACAAGAAATTATTGAATAAATATGATAAAACTCATTTTTATATTGCCTGTTATAAAAATTAACAAAAAATGCAATTTTTTGTCATATTATATTCAAATAACTGGAATGGTAAGTGCTTAAAACTGTTTCTATTTTAACATACCTTTTGCGGTAAGACAAGGTTTTGAAATTTTTTATCTTTTTAAAGACATGCTTGTAGTATATAATGAATATATTCATCATGAGGCAGTTACATATACTTACTGCATCTTAATCCTTTTTATTTTTCTTTCCCTTATCTTCCTCCCCTATAAGCCCTTTGTTTTGATTTTTGAGGCAGGATCTTACTATGTAGTTCAGGCTGGCCTTGAACTCGCTATGTAGCCCAGTCTGGCTTCCAACTCTGGGCAATTCTCCTGCCTCAGCGTCCCAAGTGCTGGCCCCTATAAGCCTTTATAACAATTACACAAACAGGTAAATGTCTGAGCAGTGCGCTTTACTACTTGAGAAGTTACCAGAATACATGTGGACACTGAACCTGTTATTTTACATGAAATAGTATGACTTGGATTCTGAAACTTAGCATTATTATTTTTATGTCAGTAAACCTAAAGCCGATGAATGTTTTCTTTTTTCCTTCCTTCCTGCCCTCACTATTTTTCTCTTCCCTTCTTTCTGCTCCTCTCCTCTCCCTTTCCTTTTCTGTTTTCCTTCTTTCTGCTGTTAGGAATGGAATTCTTGACCTCACACATGCTATTAAGTACTCTTGTCACTGAGTTACACTCCCAGCCACACAACCCAGCAGATTTTTATTTTTAAATTTTTTTAAAGACACAGTATCACTATGCAGTCTAGGCTGGTCTTAAACCTACTATGTAGCCCAGGCTGGTCTCGAACTCATGGCAAACCTTCTGCCTCAGTCTCCCAAAAGCTGGGTTTACAGGAATGTGCCACTGTGCTCTGCTGCATATTCTCCTCCCTGGCATGTGCCTTCTATGAAGCAGAGGGACATAAGGTTTTAGGTAACTCCCTAATTTTCAACCGCTCTCAGGATGTGATAATTTGGGGGTATGAATACTAATTATTTGCAGAGAACATGAAAATTTTAACATTTCTCTTTGCTCTTTACAATCTCTTTGATGATAACTTTCTGGTAACAGGCCTCAGATGTGCAGTGAGACTTGATCATTAAAGTCAGATACAAAAACTTTCAAGTCCAAAGTCACTCCTGGATACAAGTCTTATATCTGACAATGGGCAAATAGCAATAAATGAACTCTGAAAAGAATGGGGGAAAAAATGAAAAAATATCTTCAATGTGCTGAGAGGAACTAATTATAATAATTTTAGATATAAATAAAATATATTTTAGGAATATTAATTAAAAACATTTTCAAATTAAGACTTGGAGTTTAATACCAAAAGATATTCATTAATGTGTATTCATTATTGCTAGGTAACAACATTACTACTGCTGCTGATACATATTTATTATAACCCAGTGTCTATGTGTCAGAAATTTAGAAGCAATGAAACTGGGTGGCCCTGGCTCAGGAGCTCTTGTGAGGTCACAGTTAAAGTCTGGCCAGGGGTACAGTCACCCTGACCAGGATGTGAGATCTTTGTCCCTAATTCACAAGGCTGACAGCCTCACTTCCTCTCCACTTAAACATTTCCCAGGGCTTTCTGATAACCCATGACATGGGAGGTAGGTTCCCCAAGGGGAATGGTCCAAGAAAGAGGTAGGCAAAAGTACAACACACTTCATGACCCAGCCTTGGAAGTCAGGCTCTCATCCGTTCCTCCATGTTCTCTCTAAAGGTTATACAGACAAACTTACTTAGTGTGAGAAAGAATAACATAACAGTGCGAAACCCTGAGTGACAGAATTACTGGGGATACCTTGGAGGTGATGTAGGGCATATGATATAGGGAAGATGCATGGACCTCTGGATAACGTAAGGGAAATAGAACTCTCAACCCACTAGATGTCTGAAAAGCCTGGAAGTTTATAATGTCTAGCCTTATTATTTTTTATTTTGATTTTATTTTAAAGAGAATAAAACCAAACAAAATGAAACAGAGTAGTCAATCAAAACAAAACAATGAAAGCAATACAGGACTTTAAAATATGGTAACAGGAAGTCAAAAATACCAGAATATATCTTGCTTTCTTCAAAATAGCTGCCCAGGGCCCGGGATTAAGCTCAGTGGCATAAGCGCCTGCCTGACAAGCAAGAGGTCATGAGTTTGATCAGAGGTACCAAAACAAACAAACAAAAAAACCAAAATAGCTGCCCATACCATCAGACATAGTAAAATCGAACAAAACAGAATAAAACCAAACCAAACAAAATAAAAATGATACATGACTTCAGTACAAGATAACAGAAAATTAACAATGGCTATCATAATACCTCTTGTTATCTTCAAAATAGCTGTCTAGGCTATCAGACATAAGCATGTAAAATTAACCAAACAATATACGAACTAAGCTGTTTCTTTACTTCAGTTATAATCCTTTCAGAATTTCAGATGTGTGACTTCTAATTTCTACTATGTCTGTGTCTCCTGAACTTGTTCTGTGTGGGCTGAAGTCTGAGATTGTATTTTGCTCCTTCCTCTTGACATTTTCCTGTTCCTCTGAATCTGCCCACTGCTATATCCCGGGTGCTTTCTGCATTGGCTGCCAGTCCCTCAGCGTAGTGGGTGGGACTAGGTACCTGGGTTGCTCCCATCCAGGGTTCCTGGAGTGGTGGAGAGGCACAGGGTGGTGGTTCACTGATGATTCCCCCATGGCGGTGGGGTCTCAAGGAATGGCCTCTTCTCTGGGCCTGCACTGAGCTTGCCAGATCTTTCCTGGGTGCTGATGCATGGCCTCAGGGTGTGGTTTCTTCTCTGGGCCAGCACTGAGCTCTCTCCAGCTGCTGGCGTGTAACTTCTTCCCATTAAGTTGATTTGTTCACATGTTTGGTCCAGCTCTGATATTTCTTTGCTGATTTTTTGTCTAGTTGATCTCTCTGTGACAATGGAGTATTGAGGTCTCCTGTTAAAACTGTATTACTGCTTATTTGATTTTCCATGTCTACCAAGGACTGTCTTATAGAGTTGGGTGCTCCTGTATTAGGTACATATATATTTGTGATTGTTATGGCATTTATGCTGTCTCCAGCTTTCTCATTGACCCCAATCATTCCTGTGTTATTCTGTTTTGCTTTGTCTTGTAGCTGCTGGATTGATTTCTCATGGTCTCTTGCTATTTTTAAGGCATCTTTCTTTTCATGATTACTAGCTGCAATTCTTTAAGATCTGAAATTCTATCCTTTCCTTTGTTCAATCTATTGCATATACTTTCAATGGAGGTTTTAATCTCCTGGATTTCTGTTTGGATCTCTTTCATGGATTCCATTTCTCTCCTACGTTGGACATTTTTTTTCCCCATCTTTTTCTAACTTCATCTATTTTTTTACTTGTGTCTTCTTTAATATCTTTGATTTTAAGCATCATTTCTTTTTGCACCTTTTTGCCTTTTCCACTTTTTTTTTTTTTACTTCTGTTATCATTTCAGAAAGTTTTGTTTGATTTCCAACTTTATCCATCTTGTTGAGTTCCAGGCCTGTCCTGGGTGGGTTGGGGTCTGAGCACACACCTCTGCATCTTGCCACTCGCCACTGTCTTGGTTACTTTTCTCTCATTGTTGGGACAAAATACCCAACACCCAAAATGAAAGACGTAAAGGTTTATTTTGCTCACTGTTTGTGGAGGTTTCAGTCCATAATCAGCTGGCTCTAAGGCAGGGTGGCATGGCACCAGAGCAATACGTATAGGCAGCAGCCAACAAAAGCATCCAGAACAAAAGGAGGGATTAGCAAGCCTCTTTTTCTCCCTTATATTTTTTTCTTTTCTTTTTTTTATTTTATTTTATTTTTTTTTTTTTATTTAAAAGAGAATAAAACAAAAGGGGGCAGTACAGAGCAGATCAGAAGAGGACAACATAGGCAACACAGTACTTTACATTAAGTCAACTGGACATCAACAGTAGCTAACACCATATCTCTTACTCTGCTATAGTTGAGCATAGTTTCAATTTCCTCCCTTATATTGTACACAGGCCACCCCCTGCCTCTAGGGCAGATGTAGCACTCACAAAATCTCTGTGTCCTCCTCTTGCACATGAGGATATTTAAAATCCTGCTTCCTGCTGAGTCTCTTAGTTAAACATCTAAACTTCTCAAATTGACACAATGGGGGCTGAGGATTTAGTTTAGTAGCTTAAGTGCCTGCCCGGGAAGAACAAGATCATGAGTTCAATCCCTGTACCAAAAAACAAAAAAAGAGTAACTTAAGTTGACACAATGTATCTATCACAACATCCACCTTCTGTTTCTACTTTTATTTTCATCAACATAGAGATGCCAACCAACCCCTCATGATATATAGCTCTGCACCAGCATTGAGGCCCCTCTCAAGGAGGAAAGGAGATACCTGATCCTCAGGGATGTCCTCCAGATGTGGTTGGTTCTTTACAGCTATCCCAAGAACCTACCTTCTTCTGGTGTTTACGGTTCTGTCATAGTGTCCATGTTACATCTCAGAGATGTGCTGGGTATGGAGCTAATCTTGGCCTCTGCATGTGGGGGCTGGGACTGGTCTTCTGTGGGTAGAGCTCTCCAGAGCCCAACTGCTGGCTCCCTGCTGCTGCTGCAGATGCTTCCACATTACTGGCCTTGTTGATTACTTTGCCCTCATGTGTGTGCATCTGTGTGCCAGGCTGTTGTCCTGGCTCTCGGGGTTCCTGTCAGCTTATACTCTTTCAGCTGGCCCCGCCGTTCGGGGAGGTAAAGGAGGAGGCCAGGACATGAACTCACTGTCTTCCAGCTGGTCCTGCCATCAGGGATGTAATGGAGGGGTACACAACCCAAATTCACCTTCTTCCACAGTTGGCCCCATCAGGGATGTCTATTTTTATTTTTAATTTTTTGAGATAGTATCTTGCTACAGTATCAGGCTAGGTTTGAACTCAATATGTAACCCAGGCGGGCCTTGAACTCTCAGTGATCCTTCTGCCTCAGCCTCCCGAGTACTGGGTTTACAAGCATGCACCACCATGCCTAGCTAGCCATATTTTTTGGTGTTTGATGTTGTTTAGACTGTTTGGTGTTTGAATATGTCTAAGTGTAGTGATGCATATATAACACACACATCACGTTAAGTTTAAAAAAAAAACTATCCTGGCTGAGATGATAGCAACTGACCTAAAGAAACAACTTAATGCTTGTATTGTCTGATCAACTTTGCAGGCCTAAGCTGGTAGTCTGAACATTTATTTAGAGGATAACAATATGCAATATAGTAACTACTGGGGATTTCCTACTGTCTTGCTTTTGCAGTAAGTATTGTTCTCATTGTTTTGTTCTGTTCTATTTTATTGTTGTTTTATTCCCTTTAAAGTAAAGTAAAATGAAAATAAAAAATAAATAAATCATATAAAGTAAAATAAAATAAATCATGTTGGTTTGATACACCTCATCATAAGTAGCTGGAGTACAAAAGAAAGGCAGATATCTGAGTCTGTAAAAATGTTATCACCATAAACAATCCCAGTTTTACATCTTGGAAAACCTGTATACCTGGAAGGCATGAATACATATCATATACCATGAGTTAACAATAATGAATGTCAAAAGCTACATGGAAACTTTTGTCTCTTAGTTTAATTTTGTACCAAAAGCATCTTTTATTTTTATTTATTTTTTGGGAGGGGGGTACTGGGAATCAAACTCAGGACCTTGCACTTGCCAGACAGGTGCTGTGCCATTGAGCTACATCCCTGCCCCCTCCAAGAGCATCTTTTAATAAGAACACTATATTGTTTTACCCACAGAAAACTTAAACTCTTGACAATGGCCAATGTAAATATACCACAATAATATGTTTGGCAATGTTTACTGGTGTGTGTCTCCCATAAGGAAATTACTGGGAGCCCGGTAATGAACAAAAATCAGAAGAAAATATTTCCAGGCAGCTGCTCCTTTATTTGTTAGACAACACTAGCTGTCTAACAATTTTTCTAGGCCTAGGAGGTCCCCATTTAATCATCTAAACAAATATTTTGATGACTTATGAGAAATAGATTGTAACAATGAACACATTATTCTTGATCAACAAAAGACTCTCAAGTTATTGTACATAGACAACAATATGCATTGTATTTGTAACCCCAGTCTTGACATAATCTTGATCAGCTGACAACCTGGGTGGAAGCATGTCCTTAACTCTGAAGACATCTATAAGTTCACTTAAGTTATAGACAAATGTTTTAAAAACCCAAAAAGGCAAAAAAAAAAAAATATTGTTGAGCTCAAACAAAAACAGCTCTAAGTATTGTGACCAGTCACAAACTGGACAGACAGGCACACATGAGACAACTGTTAACAGGTCAGAGTGCACGCAGATGTATTTGGCCAAGTTGAATTATAATAACTCTCTTACAGTTTTTTAAAGTTTGTTACTCTAAATAGACTAGTCAGGACTCTTTTGTATGCCAGTTAACAGAGATGTCTTGTATTAAGAATCAGAAACAATGAAAAGCTTTTTACACCTGTGAAAGTAAAGACAGTTTTTAAAATGGCTGTAGGCTGATGGTTTATCTGACTGGAATATCCTTCTAATATAGGCTTCTTATTGTTTTGATAGCCATAGTTGTTCGATAGTCACACCTGATATCCAAAACTGCTGTTTTGATAGCCACATATAACTGCTTCCTTTGAAAGGACAGACTGTTAAAGATCATTTTAACTATTTCGGGGGTGGGGGTGCACAGGCCAGGTTTGGTTGTAGAAAGAGACTTTGTGGCATTCCTGGAGCTAAGCATGAATTCAATCAAAAAAGTGGGAGAAGGTTAGCCAAAGCTCCAAAGTGCCCTGCTACAGAAGTATACCTATGACAGTTTTTCCCATTTTGCCTATGACCTTTGGATCATATTTAGCTATAGGCCTTACTTTTACAGCCTCAAATAGCGTATCTCCAAGAAGACTGGCTGCCTGGTAAAATCATTTGGAGTGAAATCATGACACAAGAGGCAGTCCTCTGGTGACTGGGGCTGTGCCTGTATTTTAGTATTTGTTCTTGTTTAAAACTGTTACTAAGTCTATAAGGTTCTGTAGGAATGTTCTGTTCTATCGATGAACGTATCCATGTTATAAAAAATCAGTCAGTCTGTCCTGTGCTATAAAAACCAGTCACCGTCTTTCTTGAGGGGAAGGAGAAGATAAGCTAATCTCCAGTTCTGCCCAAGGATTACAAGGCAGATTAACTTGGACTAAAAACTTGTACATTTATTTTTGAGAGGTTTATGAGAGTTTCCAGTTTTGAATATGACCCAGAGATAAGGTAAGTTTCTCTCTGAAAGGGTTCCCAGAAAGGGAAACTCACCATTTTGGTCCTAAAATTCAGCAGCCACAGAGGAGACAACTGCCTTGGACCAAACACTGTTGTTGTAAACTTATGTTATTTCTCAGGGGCAAGCAGCGGAGAAGAGACAGAAGAGTGACTCCAAGTATGGTACAAGAACTAAATCCTAACCACCTCAAGTGCAGAAAGACAATTAAGATCAGGAGCTTTCCCAAGGGTGGATCTCTAATCCTTAGCAAAACATGTCTCCAGAGACAAAGCCATGATTAACTCCATCTGCACTGCCAACAGAAAATTAAACTGATACTCAAAAAATCTGAATGGGTGCTTTTTAATCTTTTGAAAATGGTTAAAGGATGAGAGAAAATGAAAGTGTTTCAATTATATTGTTTAGGGCTTACTTCCTAATAAATGATTCTGAATCAAAAGTAAAATTGAAGAAATCTTTCACCTCCAGGGACAGACAGAGATAAGTAACAGAAGAAATCTCACCCCTAGAACAGAAAGGTCTTTGAGACATTTTAGGTTCTTTATCCAGTCACCTAGGTAATTTTTCTCTATAGAATGCTGCTTAAGCTCTATTTAAAGCCACTCTGAATACATGTATCCCTGGGTATCTGTAACATACTTCAGAAATTCAGATTAAACTGTCATTATAAGTCAATTTTTTTTTTGATACCAGGAATTGAACTCAGGACCTTGTGCTGGCAGGCAGGCCCCTGTGTCCCTGGAGCTATTTCTCAGGCCCGCAAGTCAATGTTTGATTTAAGTGTATTACAGCTTTCCAGTCTAGTTCACAGATCTGAGTAAATCCTTTAAAGGTCTCAAAGTACTTATCAGGGTTGTCTGAAAGTTTTCCTAGGTTTTGCCTGGTCTGTTTTAGGTCCCTGAGAGAAAAGGACACATGAACACAAGTGGTTCCAAATTGCCCATTTACTTCCTGGAAGGGATACTGTCCGTGAGGAGCTTGAACAAAATCAGCAAAGGATGGATACAGTCTCATGAAGGTTTTAAATATGGCTGGCCTGGAGGGAAGACAAGATGGCGGACTGGTAGGTAGCAGGAGAGAGACCCTCTCTGAGAGAGACAGCTCAAAGCCAGAATAAAATACCCTGGAGAGACCCAAACAGAGAGAGATGGACTCTCACAACCCATGAAGAAACTAAAGTGCAAAAAACCGCTCAAATATGAGGTCCTGGGGCTACTATTAGTGAAGATAAGATCAGCGAGCACGGCACCCTCCTCGAGCCGCCTGAATTCCTGCCCAACCTGAACAAGCGATCCGAGCCGAAGTGACTGGCTTGAGCCAGCGGAGTGCAGAGCTGAACAGCCCTGCGTGCAGCTTGCCTGACCAGCCCTGCACAAGACCCACCAAGAGGCACCGTGAATTCCCACCGCAGCCACGCTGAAGTCGGAGGTCGGGGAGCCCAGCAGTTCTCAGGGATGTGGTGAGTGATGGGAATGAGACCCTCCCATGGGAAAAGGGAAACTGACTGGACGACATGTTGGATTTGGGCAGGTCAGCCCTAACTCCATAAGGAAGTGGCTTCAGCTGGTTGCTCCCCTCACCGAGTGGATTGGTGGAATCTGCTTGGACTAGGCCGCGCCCCTGAGATCAGTGCACACTGACACAGTGAAGGCCTACAAAGGTAGACTGGCCCAGAAGGGAGGAGCTAGCGCACACTGCCTGTGGATGAACTCTAATCTCTGATAACCTATTGAAGAGGGCTAAAGCTCCTAGCCTGCGCCCTCTAGAGGAGCCTTAACCAACAAGAAAAGGGTCTGGGAATTACACTGTACACTTGTATGGAAGGAACCAAAAACATGACGAAAGGGAGAAATAAGAAAACACTCCTAGCCCCCAACCCTGAGAACATTGATCCAGGAGAGGTAAATACGAAAGAGATTGAGGGCAGCAAAAATGCAACATCAAACACAGCGGTAGCAGACATAAAGAGATATCTTCAGGACCTCGTAAGCGGGACCAAAACTGAAATATTAATTCAAATTAGACAAGAAATAAGTAGATTAATAAAAGGGCTGGGCACCTCTCAAGAAGACACAGACAGAAGAATGGAGGAACACAAATGGAGAGAAAAATTTAATGAAGAATTCAGGAAAAACCTAGAATTCATGAAGCAGATTCAGAGATTATCAGGAAACTAAAGACTCCATAGAAAGCTGGCAAAACTGCTTAAAAGAAACCAAAGAAAGACTATCAAAAATTGAACACAGGCTTGCAATGTGGGGTCATGATAACAAGGGAGCAGGCAGTAAAGATACAAAGACTGGAAGATGACAAGAGGATCTATAACTTAAGAATAAAGTATATGAATGAAGAAGCAGGAATCAAATCAGAGGAATTACAAAGGCTATTCACAGAAATCATTAAAGAAAATTTCCCAAACATAGAAAAAAGAAATGATATGCAGAGGTATGAAGCATACAGAACTCCAGCCACCTACAACCCAAACAGAGCTACACCCAGACACATA
>PVJX010043810.1:0-13485 GCA_004027295.1 Dolichotis patagonum
TTAAACAAAATCTTCTAAAAGAGTCAGTTTCACAACCAACTGGAGGAGTCATCAAGCATTCACAGGAGGAACTGGAGGCCTTTTGTGTGAAACAAAGCAAAGAAGTGGGGAAAGGTCTATAGGGAAATCCATTAAGTTATTTCTTTAACAGAAAAGCTACCAGGGCTAGGGATTTAGCTCAGCAGTGCAGCCCCTGACTAGCAAGTGCAAGGTCCTGAGTTTAATTCCTGGTTCAAAATAAAAAATTAAAAAAAGCAAAGCAAACTTACCTAAAAGCACTATCTAGCAACAGACTGAATGTTTAAAAACACTGTAGAAATTTCTCTGGGTACTGCATACATCTCTTGAGACAGGTATCATCAGATGGCACATGGTAAACCAACCCTGAGCATACACCTGCATTTCTTATCTGATGAGGCCCCAGTTTGCTAAGCCATAATAAGCCCCTTATGAGTTAAGCTGGGCTTTCACCATAATCCTTCCCCACATATCTGAACCTGCTGTGGGGATTTTTTTAAACTGCTATTAGCAGTGACTAAAACTTCTAATCCCCCGCTATGCCTTTATTATTAACACACACAATTATCATGCTGTAGTGTTAACGTGCTGTGAAAAACTTTATCTTATTTCTAAATCTCACCCATTTTTAAGGAACAGTTAAGGTTTTCACAGAAATACTGATTCAATCATTTGATCTGGTCTTTTTTAGACTGTAAATTACTTTAGCTATAAGGTTAATTGGCATCACTTACCAGCTATGGGAAACTTCAAAGTACCTGGAACGCATCCATTACTAATGCAGCTACTTCAGATAAAAAGTAATGTTTCTTTTTAGTTCATGACAGACAAGGGCACGTTTTTAGTTGATTCTTTGAAAAAAAAAACCAGAATCCATTTTGGAGATTAATACGGTAGGTGGATACAGACTGGAATTCACCTGACGTGAGGTGATTATGACATCAAATGCAGCGGCATCTTTCTCTCTAATCTCATTTCGGAAAGGTAACTGAGCATCCCAACCCTGAGAATGAAGACACAGCTCGGCATCCTGCATCCCACAGGACGCTGAGGTAAAGCCCGATGAGGAGTGACTTTGCTGACTGTCAGGTGTCATTTCTGCTTCCCCTACCGCCTTGGCTGCCTTGCTAGTCCCTTGTTATTTCTGCCCAAGTTCAACTGTTAGACCTTCACACCATGGAAAGAACCACCGCGGACAGATTTTAACCTTTACCTCAGCCTAAACTCTCACTACTTCAAACCCCAGGCAGGGCACGGCCGGGGGTGGGGTAGGGTGTTTTTTGTTTGTAGTTTTTTTCCCTTTTTCTTCTTCTTTTAATCTACAAGAGTCTTGAGAGGAAAGAGGTTAGGCTGCTGGTCACTGTGTTACTCAGGACACCCACCCCAGTGTTGTATTCGGTTTGCTGTTTTAATCTTCAAAGTCTAAGGTGGGGTTGGATGGTAGGATGCCTGGATGACTCAACTTCATCTGTACACAATTCCAAGCTACATTTTTTGAAGCCAAGACCAACCTAATAAAGAAGAAATGAAATTTCCCCTTAAGGATCACCTTAAAGATATATGAGAAAAATTAATAGGCCATCAAAGTCACTTAGTGATATAAAAAACAGGCACTCAAATGTCAACTCCCCCAATAAAGGAAACAGAAACTATAATAAGTACTATTATAGTTTATTATTATATATATGTATTATATAAATATATCAGGACACTTAGAATGTGGGGATTATATTAGGAGAATTCCATTAAAAAATAGGTTGCAAAGGGGACCTGGTTCAGTTATAAAATACCATGAGGTTGTTCTCACTGCTGCTCATAGAGCCTCAAGGGTTGTAACCAGGACTGCAGTTGTTGACAATTTCTGATAAAGCTTTAATAATTGCTGATTGCCAACTAACGCATCAACTGTATCAAGTAAGAGAACAACAGATCCATGTCTTACTCAAAACCTCGTGAAGAATAGTTCTAAAAATCCTCATTCCTTTTCTAGGATTGACCTTACTCCAACCAGGAAAGGGAACTTTCCATCAATGTCTGTCTTTAAGTAACACACATGGGAGCTGGCGTCTCGCTCAGAGCACAACCCTAGCACACAGAAGGAGCTAGATGCAGCCCTAACAACACACACATACGCACACATACACACAACATACATGTGCACTACAAATGACCACTTGCGAATTTCTGCTCTCATCAATAGCTAGTGTTTTAAACTTCCTGCAAACACTGAAATGGATCCTTATATTCCATTTAATTAAAATATTAGAATTATATGTCACAGAATGAAACCCTGGGATTAGAAGTAATGACAAAGCTACTAACCCAAAAAATTAAAAACATCACGGCAAGAACAGCTGGAAAAAGACTGGGCTTTCATGCCAGACACCAAGACTACAACTCCAACTCTATCGGGAACTGCGCAAACTTGGCAGGGTACCCAACTTCTGAAATTTATAAAGCAGAGCTATCACTACTGTCCTCCAAGCTAAATGAGATAACATACCCAAATCACCTAGCGCAGTGCTTGGCATCTGGTCAAAAGTCAGCTGCTGCTGCAGGAGCTGGAAGGCAGCCCATGGCCAGCCGGTATAGGAGGCCACATCCGTCCACGCCCAAAACCCAACATTTTTTCCACTGCCTCTCTGTTGTCAGTGGGAGGTCAATATTATTACTATTACTCAACATGCAAAATATTATTAAGAAGTTTTAGAAGTTCTAAAACCAGATGATTAAATATGAATTCTCTTGAGAAAGAACTAGAATAGCATGTGTGATTCAGACTGGCTCCACAACTACATTTCAATCTAGAAGCTAAAGAAGAGCGATTAACTCATTAAGTTCTCCTGTAACTTTTAAAATTATTCCAAGCCCTTCTAGGGTTAGTTATTCCTCCTATTTACATTCCACCGTCTAGCAAAGGATTAAACACAAACAAATTCATGGTGGTTTTCAAATGCACAAAATTAAAGGATGAGAAAACTTGGTATTCTCAAATCATGCACCAAGGAAAGATTCCTTTCTAATTTTAATTGTTATTTCCCAAACTTTTAACCATCCAATAAAATAATCTCATTGTCTTTGTTTTGTTCTTTGCTTTCAAATACTGTAAATGGCTACATTCCAGAAGCTACAGTTATCCTCAAATGCCCTTTCATGCTAGAGGCCTGCCAGATTCTGTGGTTCAGAAGTAACTGAAAAGTAGAAATGTGTAACAAATGAGATCTAGTGGAAAACTGGATGTTTCATAGTTAGATCACTTTTCTTCCATATCCCTTTAGGGAGAAACAGATAATACATACACCCACAGGCACATGCATATGCACATGTATGCATATGAATAGATACAGACCCATGTAAGATGGAAAAACAATTTCCATGTGTTTTATTTCTCTCAGTTGTGCACAAAAATTGGCAAAAGTGCAAAATATATATACGCTGTTCTGGTTTTCAATAGAAAATGAAATTTGTAATGCAACTAATAATCAAATTCAACATTAAGTTAAAACAGAGCAGTTAGAATAACACAATCTTTATCTTATGGGGTATTTAGGGGGAAAGGATCATGCTACCACATTTTAAACAGTGTACAAGCACTTTCTTACAAAGGACATAATTTCTATATATCATGAAACAGCTTTTTAATGATGACTTGTTCAAAAGAATCAATGCTCACCTAGTTAGGAGTTTCCTATTGCTAGGTATTCAGGCAGAGGTTAGGCTGTTGCAAAGTAATCCAAGCACTGGAGAAAGATTACTGAAACCTGGGGATCTCAACACTACATATATTCTTGGACTTTTATTCATTTCCAAGTACTTACGAAGTGCTGACTAAAGACCTGGTACTTTACTGTAAACTACACACACAGCAGAACAAAGGACTGGTGTGAAGGACTTGATGACGCCTGGTTCTTGCCTTCCTACAGCTGATATCCCAACGGAGAAGACTAAACCTAAGGATTTTCAAATGGAGCCATAAGAATCTGACAGACCTAGGCCCAGGATAGTGAGGGGCCGGACTACCAAACTCATCTGAGGAACGCAACAAATGTAGCCACCCAAAAGGAGAGGGGAAGGAAGGAAGAAGTGAGAGTGGGAAGGGAAGGAAAAAGCCAGAATGGCTGAAACGAAGAGACAAGTGGGTGACACCTAGAGGAGAAGGCAGGGAGGGGACATTAATGGGTGCAATGAAGCACAGCAGGAGTTTCTGTGACAGAAAATGGAAACTAATGAAAGCATAAATTGTGAGGGGATGCATAGAGGGTATGCAGAAAATTGGGTAAGAGTGTCACAGCAAGAATGAAGGCAGGAAGACCAGAGAGTCACCATCATCACCACGCAGTGATCAAGTCCTTCACACCAGTTACTCCATCCGGTGATAACTACAGACTCACAGGTTAGGTCATGTGCTGGGCCTATTTTACAGATGAAACAAATGAACAAACCAAAAGAAGAAAAAAAAAGTGACATCCCACAGACCGCAAAGTCTTCAACTGCCCTGCTCAGGTTTATATTCTTCCAGCATGGTTCACTCCCCCTCCACATTATTTCTCACCTTGGGACTTTTAAAGGGAAGAAAAATGGAGCAGGGGCTGCCTTCCTCTCTGGAGAATTTCAGAAAGTCTGAAGCATGCAAAGCTCACTTCCTCCCAGTTGGTCCTCGAGTTATACTCTGCTTGAATAAGTTGAAGTCACATTTGCTGGGGACCTGAATTCTATTTCCCAATCAGGCTACCGGCCATAAGCCTGATATTATGATGTTCCCTGTCCTCCCAGAGCACCGCCTACACTGGTTCAGTCCTGTCTGATTCGTTTAGACAGCCCAGGAGGCAGATAGTCTATGTATTTTTTAAAAGTATCCCCTGCATCTAGAAGAATACTGGAGCATAGGAGATGCTCTGAAAATATTCAATCCATGCAAATAAACTCTCCAAATTCAGGAATTTTGTGCATGCACAGGCCCAACCTTTTATTTTTACCAGAGAAAAATCTCTCAGACTTCTCTGCCTTCTTGTAAGGCGTAGGACAAATGTAATTAGCCCTTCCCAGGGTCATCATGATGGACTCTAGTTTGTGTATTTGGTTGTAAACGCAGAGATGCCATTGGGGAGCTAATGAGGCTTAGAGGGTCCCCTTTTGTCTGGATAACAGATAATTCCCCAATAGCTCTGCTAAGTGTTTGTGTCTATTTGTAAGAACTCCAATATCCCATCCCACCACAACAGTGCTTTTGGTCTCGTTCTCTAATTTGCTGCTTCAAATCTACAATAACTCAGGGAACCGGACCACTTGTTTCTTGGCCTTATCAAAGGGCATAATTTTCAGTACAGACATTTCAGTACATCTGTTTTCATTGCTTAAAAGACCTCCTTCCCTTCTTCCCTCTGACTTTTCTACCATTTACAAGTCTTAAGGTTAACCTAAATGTTATTCTATTTTTGTTGAAAAGTAGTATTACCAAGCACAAAGAAAACAACTCGAGAAAGAAAATGGAACCACTACACATGCATTAAATTTATTCATTTGCTTCAAAAAAGTAGTAACAACTTCAGAAGATCTGGAGGGGATCTGTTCTTACCATGAACCAAATATCTGACAGGGAAAGTATAAATAATTGAAAGAGAGAGAGAAAAAAGATAATAGCAAATGGAGATGGCTCTTTTGGAAACAAGAAGGGGAACAAGAGATACAGTGGTCAGAAGGGAGGTGAAGGGAAGGCAAAGTAAAAAGAATTAAAATGTGTTATGTACAGGTCAGACGTGACCATGACGAATGTACATCAAACATGTACAAATAACAATCTTTTAAAAAGGGTTTCGGACCATTATAGTTAATTTGATTGTCAAACTGAGTGGCTTGAAGATGCCTGGGGTAAAGCACACTACTAGGAGTGTCTGATGGAACATGGAAATGTGACCTTGTGGACTGATCTGGTCTGCAGCCCCTTCTCTCATGCTCTTCACCTTTTCTTTGTTTCCTGGCCACCATGAAGTGAGCAACTGTGCTCCACCACACCCTTCTACCATGATGTTCTGCCTCACCTCAGACACAAAGCAACGGAACCAGCCCACCATGGACTGAAACCTCTGGAACCGTAAGCCAAAAAACCAAGTTTCCCAGGTAAGGCATTGTGTCCTGGGAACACTGGCCAATACACAGCATGTGTCATCTCCTGTGGTTGAAATTATTATTACATACTGCTCAAAATAAGTTTTCAAATTTCTGGTTATTTCAAGTATTCTGTCTTACAAGAGTCTCTTCCTGGTCAACAATCTTTTATTTGGATGTCTTGGTATCTTTTACTGTTTCATAATGTTTCTCTTGTACTGTAATCTGAACTACTTTTCCAGGGACAGCTCATTACTCTGCTTGGTGAAAATGCTATTGAGGTCAGCGAGAAAACAGGCCTTCAAGAAGAGAAATTGCCCTCAAGAGAATGCAAGGCATATCATGAATGCCTACTCTTTAGGGCACCCTACAAAAAAAGGGATTGCAAATGCCTACCATGATGTGCTGCCATCAGGCACAAAACAAATCTGTTTAATGTGAATCATCTCTTCCACAAAAGCTCTGTTCATTGCCTGGGAGAAAAGAGTTCATAATGACCACTTTCCTTAGTGTTTATAACTCATTTGATTTTCTGTGGTTGGTGTTAATGTATGATAAGCAATATCCTAGTTAATTTCATGACTTCCTTTTCCCATTAGACAATTTTTCATTATTTGCTACATTCTTCCAGTCCCCAGAAAAGTGTAAACGAAAGGTTTATGCTCTATATTGTTGGTACCAAATAACACTTCAGTGTACTGCTCCCAAGGCAATGTTATGAGGCTGAGGGAAAACGTTTGGAGGAAAAAGAAAAGAGAGATAAACATAAAATTGAGGAAATAGACAAACAAGGGTCCTATTATATAACTGGCAAACTAAACCAAACAGTTCCAAATTGCAATATAGTTTTCCTTCTTGAAAGACAAGTGCCTCAATATAAATAAAAACAAAAGCTCACTTATTACTTAGAATATAAGTTACAGTAGGGCTAGATATTTTATGTCTATTATCTCATTTATCATCACTAACTCTGTGACCAAGGAATCAGACATTATTCCTATTTTACAGATGAGAATGCTGAGGTCGACAATGATTTAGATGCCCAAGCCAAGGAACACAATTACCAGGTACGGATGAAGGTCTGAGTTCCTGGCTATTTTCCTGCACACTGGCACTTTTGAAATCATCTGTATTAATAACTTTCTGTTGCTGAAAAAGGAAGTTTCCAAGAAATTTCATGGGTTAGGGTTGGCACTAATGAATAAGATTTTTTAAATTGTATGTTTTGGGTAGAAAATGTTACTTTACACAATTTACTTAATTTTGCAAGTAACCAGTACTAATATATTAACAGAAAAAGCTCAAAGGTCTAAGTATATCTCTGAAAATCTGTCTCCTTTTTAATTTCTGAGTTTAATTTTCAAATTACACTCTAGCTCAAGCCACAGTATTTTCTCAGACGACTGGGTAAGTCACAAAATCCGTAAAAGGCCATTGTGAATGTGTGCTGCCTTCCTTTGGGAACCCCCCCTGGGGGGGGCCCAGCTTCAGAACAGGCCACGCCCACAATCATGGCGGATGATGGCGGGCACCTGTCTCAGCAGACTTGAATGGCTGTGAGCTCCAGCGCCTGAAACAAGTTTATTAGTTCAGTACATGTTTGCGGAGGTAAATTAATAGCCTCAACCCTGGCACCAAATAGGCTTCTACTGTTCTTTGAGTTTTGTTCCTTTTCTCCTTCTCCTTGAGAACAGTACACTGCATTGCATACCTCTGTGCATTCCAAAGCATGTGAGGACTCCTGGACTCAGGGTTTGTCTCTGTCGGTTGATTTCGTTGCTCTTTTATCCACTAGTTTGTTCAATAAGCATTTGCTGGTCACAGTCAGGGGAGACACTGGAGGTGCCAGGACAGCAAGAGTCTACTGCCCCCCTTGTATTGAGTGAACCACAGCACCATGGTGTTCAATAAAATACGATTCACTCCAAAAAGAAAACCCTACCCAGCGTCCTGTGCTTTGGTGTCACTTAGTTTTTTTTTAAGTTAACAAATAGTTTCAGTTGCATATGTCATCTGATATTCTGGTGTTTTGCTTGTGTTCTGGTGGCACTAGGGATGGATCCAGGGCCCTTGCATCATTTATTCATTCATTCTTTTTAATTTTTGAGTTAGCATCTCATGAAGCTGCCAGTTGCCCAGGCCGGGCTCAAACTTGGAACTGCCTGCTCAGCCTCTCCCAGTCTCTTCTGTTTTAGGATCAGTTGGGTGCTCAGGCTGACGCGTCTTTTCTAACAGGCAATCTGGCCTCTCTTTCTGGTGAGGAACATCTATTACTCCACCCTTCAGGGGGGGTCCCGGCCTCTACTTCTGCTGGCAGCTGGAAGAGGCTAATCCGCACTCCTGACCCTGAGCACCGGACGTCAGCGCAGGGAGCCAGCCTTCTTGCTGTCTTTGTGCCCTGCAGTCTCCCCAGGACAGGCAGGTGCTCAGTTAATGCTCAAATAAATGGACTGACAGTGACAAAGCTCTGAGCCTAAATCACCTCCAACATAAAAGGGCGACACATGCCCATGGACGAGGTGACATTAGTAGTTGTAGGTGATATACACAGAAGTGCTAGGTCACGGGAGGCCTTCTCAGAATTCAGACTCTACTCTGTTCCCGATCCTAGGTTCAGCAAATCGCATAAAAAGTGTATACTCAGTATCCCATACGCAGTACTTAAAGGGTAAATGAATGTGCAGATTAAAAAAAAAAAAGGAATCTTAAAACCTTATTCTTCAAATAACCGGTGGGAAGATAAGTTACTCAATTTCCTGACTTGCTGGAGGGACAGAGCAGACTGAGAAATCAGATCTGTTATTTCTGAGATTTTCTCAAATAAGAGGATGTATTTTTCCAATATTAGTCCTGAAAGAACAGTGTCCTACCAACTCACCAAGTAATGCGACATTTGCAAATATTTGTCTGGATTTTTCTCTGTGTTTGGAAGTCAGTTTGAGAAAACGTGATTTGTGGGATAAAATTTACAGGGGATTACACTTTATTTTTGAGGTTACTCACATTATCTGTTTTCTCTTTTCTGTGTTGAATTAAAGTAATAAATCTTCACTCTCTGCCATCCTGCCGTGATATACCCCTGTCCATCTATCCAGAATGACGCCTGGCACCTGAGGTTTTACTCAGCCGGGGGCTGCAAATCACACAGTGACACCTGTGGGCTGTGGCTCAGATGGAAACTAAAGGCCCCATCCCAACATGACGGTGGGGATTTTCCCCCGTTGGCACCAGCGCGCCGTTGAAGAAAGATGAAACGGCGTGTATACACAGCCGGAGAGCTCTATCTTATTCCTAAAATCAATCACATTTAAGACAAAATGGCAACGGGCTTTCTCCACGGAGAAACTCAGCAGAGAGTAAACTATCTGTAGTTTACTCTCCAGATTTATCATAAAAGCACCTTTTAACATGTATCTTTGGATAATACATAGGCAAAGCAAACTCCTAAAAGAAATAGACAATGTGACTTAAAATGTAATGTAGCCAACGTTACCTAACATTTTCTAAAATAATAGAATACAAGGCAAACAATGAATAAACAAGTATTAATGGGAACACCCAGAGGTGACAAAGCAGATCTGAACATTTAAAAATCTCCTTAAAACTGTGCAGATTACAGAGAACAAAAAAAGTGAAGCAGTATTTTAGAGCGATGTACAGATTTTTATAAAACTAAAAGAATCTCATTTTTCTGCCAACATGAGTAAATGCAATTTCAAAATGCTTCTAAATTATAATTAATCTAGAAATAAAGAATTTAAATCCTGATTTATAAGCTGATTTACAATAAAAATATAAATTACAGTACTTTAAAAATTTGATATACACAGAAGCACTGATATATTTTCATCAACACAAATTCATTTTAATGTTTATATTGAAATCCAGAAAAATTATGCTGAACCTACTTTATCAAAATCACTGTAAAAACTTATAATTGGAGATTGTCCAAATATATCAACAAAAGATAGGTATATGTATATAAACCTATGTTATTTTATACTTTCTAAAGTATATAATTATGTAATTGGGGGACTGGTCCTGAGGATCAAACCCAAGAACAGTCTACCCCTGGGCTACAGCTTTTGTCCCTTTGATCTTAAGACAGGGTCTCACTGAATGGCCAAGGTGTGGATTGAATTTGTGATCCTCTTGTCTTGGTCTCCCCAAGCGCTGGGATTATAGGTGTGCATGAGATATGATAAATACAAGTACTTACAAATAGACAATCTATACACAATTAAACTACTTTGATTTAAAAATATATATAGATAGACAAGAATGGAAGCAAAAACTAGAATTTCAATTTTCAAGGGCTTAACTTTTATTTATGCCAAGTCTCTAAATTACCCAAGCAGTTTTAGTCTCTAAATTACCCAAGCTGCTTTGCAACTCGCAAGCCTCCTGCCCTTGATCTCCCAGGCTGCCAATACTACAGGTGTGTGCTACCACACCTGGCTTCAAGTGTTTCACTATTATAAAATGAAAAATTATCTATGCTTTTAAGGTGCACGCATCCTGGACGGAAAGGTCAGGGTTGCTACTGAAACAACAGACTCCCTGGAGATGCGTCATATTGGAGGGTCTAATGTCACTCTGACTTAAGTGCTTTGCCAATATTTTATTGTTTTACAAGAAAAGGTAACTTGAGGCCAACCTATTGACCATAAATAAGGAACCACATCCTAGTCTGTTCCTTTGTGTACCAAATGGTTCCACTGCATGGTACTTTTCACTTAGACAAGAACACCTTTTCCACTATTCTTCACAAATACCATTACAGAGCTTGTTATAGTTGATACACTGATAAATTTGAGAAGTTCGCAAGTTTAACTGAGAGACTCAGCAGGGAGCCAGGTTTCTTACTTTGTGAATATCCCCATCCTGTACAAAGGAGGGCAAGGAGATCTTGTGAGTGCTACGCCTTCCCTGAAGGGGGCCAGTGCCTGTGTACACTATCAGGGAGGAGAAGAGGCTTGTTTTTGCCCTTTTTGCTCTGGCTGCTGCTTGAAGTGTTGGTCCCCTGCCATGTCACCCTGCCTTAGAGCCAGCTGATTATGGACTGAAACCTCCAAAAACTGTAAGCTAAATAAACCTTTTCTTCCCTAACTTTGGACATCAGGCATTTTGTCTCAGCAATGAGAAAAGTAACCAAGACAGAGCTTGAGTAACTATTATATAAATTGCAGTTCCTAAGATAATCACACATCTAAACACTGGATAAGTATTTTAACCCTACACAATGCCGTCCCGCAGCACATGGTCAGCATCTGCACCCACATCCGAGGAAGGGCAGGACCACGCAGTCAGAGGTCCCTCATCAGCCCATCATCCTCAAACAACGAAGTCCTCCAAACTCATCTGCAGCATGGGGTCCACCCCAGCCCTGGGGTGACATTGGCACGGGTTCTGGTAATGAAGCTCAGAAACAATGTTAAGAATATTTTAAACATGGGTGCACATATATCGCTGCAACATGACATTTTCAATTTTTCTGGGAAAATACTCAGTAGGGAAATAGCTGGATTCAATGGGACTTCCAATCCTAGTTTTTTGAGGAACCTCCATACAGATTTCCACAGTGGCCGCACCAGTCTACACTGGTGGAGAAGTGTTCCTTTATCCCCAAAGCCCTGCCAACATTTGTTATTGGTTGATTTCTTGAAGGCAGCCATTGTTTCAGGAGTGAGATGGAATCTCGATGCTGCTTTAATTTGCATTTCTCGAATGACCAGTAATGGTGAACATTTCTTTATATATTTATTTGCCATTTGTATATCTTCATTTGAGAAATGTGTATTCATCTCAGATGTTCATTTTTGGAATGGGTCTTGGAATCTTGGGGGCTTGATATTTTTCAATTCTTTATATGTTCTGGATATAAGTCCTTCTTGGAAACAACCAAAATGCTCATCAACCACAGAATGGATGAAAAAGATGTGGTATTTTTATAAAATGGAATATTACTCAGCTATAATAAAGGATAATCTTGAGGCTTTTAAAGGTAAATGGAGGCAACTTGAGACTGTACTCTTAAGTGAAATAAATCAGACTCACATTTTTAACTATTGTATTGTCTCTCTAGTGTACAAAATAAATAATAAAAACTGAAAGAGTAGTAAGATCCAAAATGTACCACAGATATTATAATAATGAAAGGAAAAGTGCTCAAAAGGAAAGAACAACTTGTAGGTATACACATATAACTGTACGAATGTTTAAGTGTGCAAGATAGATAGCCATCCTACTAATTCTCTATTAGTTTATCAGAAAGAATAGTTTGTGCCGTTACTGTTTGTTCATTTTTTATGCTTTGTAACCTGAGCAACTACTTCTAAGATAACAATGTGTAATATATTAATTAGTGTTGATTTCTTACTGTTATTTTTTAAAATGCTGTATTATTCTACCCTTTCTTCTGTTTTGCTTTTTAAAAAATGCAGGCCAAAAAAAAAAAAGAATCACATTTTTTGTAAAAAATATGCAGACTAAACAACAACAACAACAAAAGAATCACATTTTAAATAAAGATGCTTCTTGTCAGAAATCTGAAGAGAAAAATAAAGTTCAGTTTTGGAGCTCACATCTCGGCCTTGTCACCTGACCTGGGCCCAGTTACTTAACCTCACTAAACCTGTTATTCCCTCACTTTTAAAATATGAGTAGAGCTTGAGTCTACCCCATTGGGCAGGCAAGCATTAAATAGCCAGCATGCGAAGTTCCCAGCCTGAGACATGGCTAATGCCGGCCAAGGGCCACCATCAAGTCACAATCCTGCACGTGAAAATCACACAAGCTTCCACATAAAACTCATCACACAGGAGAAAAACCTTTCATAGGTTCCCCTTACAAATCAAAGGAAGCCTCTGCTGTTAACAATCAAAAGCGTCAGCTCTGCATACTGCAGATTTCATCAGAGGCACTAGAAAGCAATCCGATGGCCTTAAAAATATTGATAAAAACTCAAATCTGTCATAAATGTATACACTATTGTGCAAATACTATTAAAGGTCTATGCTGCCCCTTAATATACACTTTCATAGATGTTATATACTTTTGAAGAAAAACTTCATGAATGGACAAACAGCAGCTTCTCATTTGAAGGTAGGCATCTGTGAAATAAGACATCTAGAATGGGGAGAAAAAGTATTTTTTTCAGTGGTTTCATCCACAAGTGTGGTATATCTATGCTGCGGCTTATGAAACCACAATTTTTTTCTACATGTAAATACATTGGGAGTTTAATATGAAGCTATATGATGTAAATTTAAATTTGGTAAGTAGGGTACTTTGGGCCCACATAGAACCATGACATGATTTCACAATCAGAAAGACTGCTTGCTCAACGAGCCTTATGCATAC
>PVJX010043811.1:0-13485 GCA_004027295.1 Dolichotis patagonum
AAAAGAGAATTATCACATTGAGTAATCAGTATATATTAATGCGTTTTCTGTTACTACTAACACAATACCTCAAACTAGGTAATTCCTAAACAAAAGGGGTTTGTTTTGGCTCATGGTTCTGATCCAATATGAGGGGGTACATCTATTGATGATCTATCCTTTCTGGTAAAGCCCCAAGATGGTGGTGCAGGGCATCTCAGGGAAAGAGACAGAGATCTCTCTGTGTGTGTGTGTGTGTGTGTGTGTGTGTGTGTGTGTGTGAAAGACAGAGTGAGAGAGAGAGAGACAGGGACAGAGACAGAGAGAGAAGTGAGTTTTAAAATCCAAACAATGTCACTTTCAAAAGTAACCCCTGAATAAACTTAATATTTATTCTGAAAATATAACCAAGTCCAAAACAGTTTTGAAATTCATTATTTGCAATCCCAATCTGGGCCAGTAGCATGCTTTATTCAATATTCTTAGCTAGCTTTTCCAAGTCAAATTTCTATTCCATATTTTTATGTTGCTAGATAATCCAAGCCAATTCAGGCTGTAAATTGACAGAGCAGATATATTTATGAAACTCAAAAGGGTAATGCAAAGGAAATAATTCCTAAATGAAAATTTTAAATGCCACTTACTAAAATGCATGAATTACAGAAGGATTATTTTAAAATCTAGTATATAAAAACAAAACAACTTGATTCTTACTTAGCTTTAAAAAAAGAATGTATTTGGAAGGAATCAAGTAGCTCTCAAAATAATAGGAAGATTAAAGAAATAACCCAAGAAACTGGAGATGCACCAGATATACCTAGATAACCGGTAAAAGCCATAGGCAGAGAGTCTGCTACCTCAGTGCTGGTTACTTTGTCTCATCCCACCAATGTGCCACTATTTGATACAATCCAAACTCAGCGTTTCCGCCCTGGACAGCTCTGACAACTAAATTCGAGAATACTCGCCCTGTGACTTGTGCTCCTAATTGTGGCCTCAGATGTCAGCAATCATTCAGCAGAGCCAGGGGCCAGCAGTAGAGAGAAAAGTCCCAGCTTCTTTGGTTTCTGAAGCAAAAGGCAAGACATGAAGAAAGTTAGCAAGAAGAGGTACCCACTCTTTCAGTCATTCCTCTCATATCCTACAACTTCTGTTTTTCAAATTCATACCAAAGTCTTTCGATCAGTGTTTATTTTCTGTTTGTTTGACATGTTGAATTTCAGGGCTACATGAATAGAATTCCACAGAACATCATATTACATAAAAGAACATCCTCACATCAGGTGAATGAGGAAAACTAAGACCAAGGGTTTAGATTTCTTTTTTGCAAACAAGTAAATGTAAAAGTATTTTAAGCTGCCTTCTTTGTTTTCTCAAGAAAATAAAGAGAATACTCTCCTATCACCACATTGACTGTTGAGTCCACCGTAATCAGCAGGCTTTCACTTTAGCACTGTCTGTGCACCACCGACCTTTCACAACTCCCAACACTGTGATATTCTGTCTTTACAAAACCACTGCAAGGTAGGTTCTCAAATCCATGCTTCACATGTTTGGAAACTGAAACAAAGAGGCTAAGTGATCTGCCAGACATTCACATGTCTGTCTGACCATCACCTAATTACATCTCTGTGTTCTATCAGGTCTCATCAAAATGCCAAGGATTTCAAGGTAAGAGTCCTTGGAAAGAAACTTCAAATAAAATAGTAAAATTAAAAATCTCCTATGTTTGCTTTATTCTCTCCACATCTTCAGGAGTATGTTAACATGTTTTAAACTCTATTAGCATTAAATTTATTTAGTGTACCTCTTTGTGATTTTTGTGATGAGTAAACAATTTGACTGGGAAAAAAGAAGAAAAAAACTACATTACAAATATTTGATTTCTATTACTTTTTTCACTTTGACATTTTATTTCTAAAATCTTACTGGCTATGATCATCTGTTTAACAAATGCATTCCATACCACAGATACAAAGTATTCCCTCCCCCAGTTATCTCATCTAAATTACAGATTGTATTTTTATAGTGAATTAATTACACTAACTATAAGAAAACCTTTCTTTCTGACCAAAGAGGTGCATACATTAATATATTTTTTTCTGAATATATAGTCATACATGCCTAGGCAAGAGAATTAATAAACCCACACTAGCCAAGTATCAATGCCACCTTGTCATTATTCAATACGTTTATCCCAAAGATACAAAAAAATGGGTTAGCAACAGGTTTGCTAATCCCAAATAACCCTTTAAAGGAATGTGACATAACCGAAACAAAAGCAAAATCTAAAGAAGAGACGGTTTTAAGACAAAGTCTCACAAAATAAAAACTTTTATTTTGTCAGACAATTCCACTTTGGGATATGTGTGTACAGTGTAAGCCATTTGGTAATAAGACAAATACCTTAACTCTCTTAGTATTGAACAAGTGAAAACATTCGTCCCTACATCAAGAAAATCCCCTTCATGGGCACTTACAGTGCTTCCATTTCACTTACAGTGAAATGTAAAACCTCTTTTAATCCCAAGGGAACAAATCATATTTTTACACTAAAAAAATTATTTATGCTTCTAACAAAAAAACAAAGACCAGGTAGATAGAAAGATCAGACATCCATGCATTGACTTTGAATGTCTATAAAAGACAGAAAAAGGCCACAAAAATGCTTTGTTAACAGAACACATCTCTTTGTTTAACAGTTCTCTGGCAGTTTTACTAAACAATGAATATACTGGTTGGATGACAAACAGTTCTTTCTCAAAGCCATCTGGTCCTCTGAGTCAATCCTGCGGGAAATAGTTTATACTAAATTTGTCATATCACACCTCCTTTTCAGGTCAACAGTGTGGCAATTCCTTTAACTTTTCTAATGTAGAATTTAGTGCAGCCCAGCATAAAAGTTTTGCAAGTTTAGAAATGGAGCTAATTGATTTCACAAGTGTGTGGCCAGACAACTTGACCAAGATTTTTGTTGTCTCTCCACCATCCAGTGCCTTTTCTGACAATGAAATCTTTTATATTACATACAGCTCTCTTGGCTTAGAATACTGAGTACTTGGTTAACTTTGTTCTTTATCCAATGGACGAGTGGATAACAAAACACAGTTAAAATGTTTTGTTACAAATAAAACATCACATAGCGTGGTATGTGATCGCAGCACTTGGGAGACTGAGGCAAGAAAATTGCCATGAGTTTGAGACCAGCCTAGGCTACATAGAAAGTTCAAGATGAATCTGAACTATGTAATGAAACCCTATCTCAAAAAAATAATAATAATAATTAGGTAAAATAAAATAAGATTTAAAAAACCCCAACTATATAAAGCTGTATCCATAAGGACTTGTGTATGTTTGAAAATAAACATATTCTTGGGGGAATTTGTACACATACATATCACATCTTGACATCTTGATCCTTTTTTTCTTTCCTTTCCCTGCCTCTCCCAGCTGTCTCCCCCATCCCAAGATTCCATTCCTATCTCCACAACATCTATTTCTCTCTTTCCTATTTATCTTTTATTTTGCTCTTTAAATAATTTGCTGTTCCAAGTTCTCATATAAGGTTAACCATGCGACATTTGACCTTTGTGTCTGACTTATTTCACGAAGTATTATGATCTCAAATTTTCCTACAAATTCATTCCCTACAAATGACTCAAATTGATACTTCTTTATAGCAGAATACTACTCCATTATGCAAGTATACTATATTTTCTTTATCCATTCATCTGTTGATGGAGATACAGGCTGCTTCCCTGATTTCACTATTATGATTTGTGCTGCTATGCACACATTTGGGCCAATATAAACTATGCTAAGCCATGAAGAGACTTTATTACAAGGCGCCTAATGTATTTTACAAAACAACCGAGACTTCAAATGAGCACAGATGAAGTTGGGCGCCAGAACTCTTGGAACCAGGTCCTGCCCCATTACGTCTGCCTTCTGTTCCACTCAGCCATCTCCACGATAGCTCCAGTGCTGCGTCCTGCAGACTGGCTCTCTTCACACGTGGGAAGATGGACACCAACAACTCTTGAGTCACATATAAAATATGTCTTTAATTCTATGATATATTTTCTCTTTTTAACATTTCTCATACTTACTGGCGGTGGTGGTAGAATGACTGCCCTACTTGCGTGCATCATTGCAGACAGCAGTTGTAGTGCAGTGGCTGTTGTCTGCTCCTATGTATAAAACATGTAGAGACAGAATGCACAACTTGAAAGCAAATGCTAGAGGCAGTCACAGAGAAGTCTCCAGAAAGAAGACATCAAAGATTCTATTGAAGAACAATTTAAAGAGTCAGACTGCCAAGTGGAAAAAATTATTAGGAATACTTTAACCCACGTCTTTCACTTACATATATATTCCTTTTGGTGTATATAGACGAATAATATGTGGTTCTTTTTAAACCTAGATAGAAGAAATCTAAAATACCTCTTTCAATAAATGTACATGCATGTTTTATTAATGACATTTGTTTCTTTCTTAATATTAAATTTTTTAAATGGTGCATATAACGATAGAGGCATCTCACATTTGATGAAATACAAATTATAGCTCCTGCCTCTTTCCAAACATGCGTTTACCTTTGAGGGATGCTGGCCTCTCTCAGGTGCCTACTGTGAACCAATCAGGCATGGCTAGGGAGTAAGTCAGAATGTTCTAAAAAACACAGTCTGGACGGAGGAACAGCCAAAGAGGTGGTGAGCAGCAGAGGTGTTTGGCAGATGGTGCCGCAGAGGCCTCCAATATTTTCTTTTATGATTTAATCCGTGATATTGGCTAAATAGATATCACTTCAGAAATTAAAAAAATGCAAAGCCTAATTCAAAGTTTTAGCCATTTTAATGAGCTTCAATAGAATCTGAGTAACGAAATGAGGCATTTAGCCATGTAAACATATCAGATTGAGCCCCAAAATCTTCCATGCCAAGGCCAGTCTTTTTCCTCTGCTAGATTTTGCTTACAGCAAAGATATTCCTGATAGTTCTTTTACAATTATAGTGTCTATTGAATTGGATACTATATTATATCTCTTATCCAGTCAGAAACTGGTATATTCTAGATTCATATATAGATACAAATAAACATAGTATTTAGACTACAAAGGCTGTTTAGTGAAATATATAAAATCACTACAAGATGGGACTGATGATTTGGAACTGAGATTCCCAACAGTCCACTGGTATAAATAAAGTTGGTTGCCTTCCAAAAAATAAAAAATAAAAAAAATAAAATAAAATCACTACATTTTGATAATTGAGTTCTGGTTTGGAGTCCACTTTTCTTCAGAGGACTATTTATTTGACTTGTCCAAAAAGGTAATACAACCGCTGCTTCTTCTTGTAATTCATTCATTGTTTCAACATCTTCTACCTATAAAATATTGTTGAGCAAATGAATATTAAGCCACATTAAATAGTTTAACTGTATATAATTGTAATATTTTTATTTTAATACTATATGCTTGTACATAACATTTATATGATATATGAAATATAAATGTAATAAATGTTTTCCCAAAATACATTAGACTTTAGAGGAAAACCTTTAAAAAGAACTATGACTAAGAATTAAAATGAATCCATGCAGAAAATTTGTTTTGTGATATCAGTATTCTATTTTCTTGCTCCCACCCATATTAATTGTATTCTGTTTCTTCACTCTAACTACAAAATGACATAAAAGATAAGAATCACTATTACTACCTAGTTCGTGCTCTTATTTTCTTAAGAGTACATATTTCCATAAGGGATATTATAATGACACATACTTTACTTTTTCATATCCAATTTCAATGTGTATTTTTTGGTTTTTAAAGTCTGATCTGCACACACACACACACACACACACACACACACAAAGAAAACTATGCTCTAGAGCAAACTCTACCCAGAACTCATTTTGTAATATTGACCAAATCACTGCTCTTTACAATTACTTAATAAAGCTGTTAAATATGACTTCAAGTTTGATAACTACTGTTACCAATACTTATTCTTATAACTTCCTAACCTTTGGAGATTTTCTCGAATATAAATGTTGTGTGAGGGCTGGTAACAGTTTTTATAATTGTTACTTTTATTAGTATATGTTTACATAATGACTATATTCCTCATGGAAAATATATGTATACATAACTCTTTATATAATAATTCCATTCTTCTACACACAGTGGTGAAAGCTACATCTTCTATGAAAAAAAAAGTGAAAAACAATTATTTTGACACTGCAGAGGTGGGTCTGAGGCAAACAGGACCATTATAGAGATATATAGGTCAGCAATATCCTTGATAAAGTCCTTATTGAGACCTGACCACCCACCGGTTTCTGATGTGGGCATTTTACTAAAACCAAAATATCAGTTACAAACACTGAGTGTTCCTCCAGAAATGTTTAAAAACCACCCAGCAGTTTTTAACAGACTGGCTTGAGAATAACACTATCAGACTTATGGATTGCTCTCTGTTATTAAGTGGTTGCTCTGTACAAATCAGTTTTTTTTAACTTTTACCTTACTTATATTTTCATACTTAGTTCTCTTAACAACCCCATGAAGTGGGCCACTTCATTCTCATTTTACTGAGGCTTTAAGAAGCTAAACTATTTTCCCCAGACTATTAAATGTTGGAGTTGAAACTCAGACCTCAGTTGGTCAGCTTCCAAGGATCATGTTTTTGCTATTTCTGGTATACTTTGTCATTTCCCTTTACAGCAAAGCATATCATTGCAAATAGCCTACAGAAACATAGAAAGACTGCACTGTGCTCTTTAGCCTTTTAGGAAACAGACAAATCTTTATACTAATATATATAAAATGAAAACTGAATGATAAAGTTAAAAGTCATAAAAAATAAACAAAAGTTCTGATTTTAATTTTTAAGTACTCCCAAAGTTCCAAAAACCATGAGAAAGACAGTCAAGAACCTACCATGAACCTATCACCTAGAATAAATGTTGGCAGTATGTTACCATGTTTGTGCTCTTTCTCTCTCTCTCTCTCTCTCTCTCTCTCTCTCTCTCTCAATGAATCCTAATGGTGAGAAAATAAACAAAAGTTAAGTGTCTGAAATAAGTGTCTGTATTTATTGGGGTACTTAAATTATCACATTCTGAACATAACCCCAGTGTTAAGTTTCTTCTCTAATGTTTATTTTCCCAAATTAGGTTAAAAATCAATGAGGGTACCAGAAGGGCATTTGTATCTGAATTTGATTTATTTCCATATAGAATCAGAAGAAAACTTTACTTCTTGAAATCAAAATATCTGATTCTCAACTGAAAATATCTGTTCCCAAGACTTTAAGGATAATGAGCATGCTAAATTGCTTTATTTGCTTTATTACAGCAGATAAGTAAATTACTGAGAGGTTAAATTTTTACTCTGTTTTGTGACAAGTATAATTTGCATGACAGATTCCTCATATACTCCTCATAACTTTAGAGTAGGGAAAGAATAGAAATAGTGAAAACAAACAGGTAAAAGAGCACTAAGAGTTTACAATATAAAATAAGTTTGAGGAAAAGAGTCTAGTTTCATTATAGGAGAATATGCATTATACTACTAATAAGCATACATTAATACTGTATTTTGTGCAATCCATTCTATCATACTTTTGGCCTTTTAGAGATTTTTATACTTGATATTACAAGTTTTCTTGGTAATTTTTATGTATCATAATTAATATCTTATTTAAATGCACAAGTTGAGATTGAAGTTTATGGGTTAAGGCTCATTACTATGTCTGAATTTAGTAACTTAGGAAAACATTTACATTTTCAATAAAATATTAATATTCATTTAAAAAATTTTAAAGCTATATTCACCCTCACTCCTTTCTCCCCTGAAGTAACTGCTGTCCTAAATAGTATTTTATCATTTGCATATACATTATATTCTCACCCAAATTAATGTATGATATTTTAGTGTTTCTTTTTCAAATATTTTCTTAAATATAATTGCATGTTTCATTGTTCAACTTGCTTTTCCCAGTCAACTTTTTCCTTTTAAGATTTTACTCATCTTGATACTTGAGATAGTACATTCGCTTTGTGTAAGACTTCCATTTTCCTGCTTTCAATGATTTCCCTATTTCCTCATTTTATCTATTCAATAGATTTTATTAAGTGAATCAAAAACCACTAATAAGCCACTTAATTTCCAGGGATAGTAACACTTAGTTTGTGAAAGTGTAATAGTAACAAGACTTTTGCTTACCCAGTTTTTTCAAAAAGTCACTTTCTGGGTGCCCCTGACTTGCTTCTGGAAATGGAATCTTTCTTTCAGTAACCATATTTTATCAATAACAGCTGATGCTATTTGAAATACTAAAGTAAAAATTTCTTCCCCTGTGAGCTAGAGTTCAGATGCTAGTCTTTCAATTTGTGATAGTTGCATGTGAACTGGAAAATGAAGTCATGCAGGTCAACTTCAGAGTTCTCAAATAAAAAAGCAGCAGGATCAGAAAAGAAATAAAAGAAAAAATAAAAGATTAAGAGAAAAATATATACAAAAAAAAGTGATCCGGGTATTCATTCTGATTTGGGGTCAGCATTCAAATCATGTCCATTTTTCCCTGGATCATTTTTCTCTTATCTACAACTGAGGCATCATTTTAACTTGGCCTGTGCCTCCATCTCCTTTACCACTTCAATCAACTGGTTGAATACTTCTGCTAAACTCTTTAGTTCCCTCTCTTCCTCTTGGTCTTTCTAAAAATTCCTGAACATGTCACTTGCAGAGAAAATACAGTCCAAATTAGAATTGGCTCTACTTCGTAGTAATGCTCCTTCAGTAGCCTTTTCTTTCTTATTTTTAAAATGTAATAAATTAGTCCTACCTCGAATTTCTAGATCCCATTTTTCCTTGAAGATAAGGGCGGTTGAGGTGACCAAGTAACTCCTAAGTAACAAGGCCTCATTACCGGACCTGTATCACTAGCCAAATACCAAAAGCTCATGAATAGAAACATCAAAATAAGTTAAGTCTTCAACTGGCTTGCCATTTTTATATCAATTGTAAAATGAAAATTAATGTTGATTGACCTTTGGCTTTTTCAAAAAGTATTATTTTATGAAATTACCGCTAAGATAAGCATACAACATGCACATTTATGTGAAATTCAAAAAATATTTTTTACCAAGTTAATTTTTCTAATCTTTGAGTAGCTCTTAGTTATGAACAATGCATTTGCAAATCAGAACACCATTAGATGCTTAGGACCTTCAAGCAACACAAAAGAAAAATACATTCTTATTGACTTATGTGTGAGTAAACTGATTTCAGTCAAAGCTAGAAGACCTGTAGTTCACAGAGTAAGTGTGAGAATTGCATGTGAAACCCAGGGCTGCTAACACCTGGTAAACAATGTATTTTTCCACATTTTTTCATATTATTTGATATGCCATCTATGGTAAGGCTGCCACAAACTAGGAGGCTTAAGAGTAAGAATTTATTTTCTCACACTTCTAGGGACTGGAAGTCCACAGTCAGGGTTTAGGTTCAGTTGGCCTCTTCTGAGGCTTTATTCTTGGCTTATGGATGACTGTGTTATACCTGTATCTTCACATCATTTTCCTTCTGTGTGAATTACCATTGAAGTTTGCTCTTCTTGTAAGTATTCCAGTCATATTGGATTTGGAGCTATCCCAGACTACAGTTATATCTGAAGTTCAGAGGATTGGAATTTCAATACATAAATTTTGAGAGATACATAGTAGCCACAGTTTAGAATTAAAACAATTACTTTAATTACTTCCATTTATTATAAGCATTTTCAGTTTCCATTTTCTTTTCAGCCTTTGTCCAACTGTATTCTGATTTTTTAAAAATAAATATTCTATGAGGGAAGGTATAGTTCTATCTCATTTTCCAGTTCTGTTCAATAACATCTAGGAATTTTTCTATTTAATGCAATGAATTTTATTGAATTCATCAAATAGAAATCAGTTGATTTACACACACACACACACACACACACACACAGAGACATTGAGAGACAGAAAGAGACAGAGAGAGACAGAGAGAGAGAGAGAGAGAGAGAGCTATCCTTTGGTCTCTAAAGGGATTGGTTCCAGAATACGGTGGATGCAAAATCTGTGGATGCTCAAATCTTAAATATAAGATGCATAATATTTGCATATAACCTTATGCACATTCTCCCACACATTTAAAATCATCTCTAGCATTCTTATCCTACCTAACACAATGCAAATATTATGTAGATAGTTGTACAATACTTTTTATGGAATAATAACAAGGAAAAACTCTGCACATGATTAACACAGATGCAATTTTTTCTGAATATTTTCTGTGGTTGATTGAATGCTTGGATATAGAATCTGTAGATACAGAGGGCTAAACATATGCTTCAGTTATCAACATTCCAATTTAGATTCTTCTATTTTTTATCCCAAAGAACTGGAAAAGATAATAACATATCTCAGCAGTTACTCGACAAATGTTATTAAATGAAAAAGTAAACAATTTCTTGTACAAGTGACCATATTCTTTATAACAAGAGAAAGCACTGTCCATCATTGAGAGGTTGCATGGAATAATTACAGTATTTGGCAATTTCCTTAATATATCAAAGGTTTTTCCTGGAGAAGATGAGCATATTTTAATTTTTTCATTTGCTAGACTCTAGCAATTCAAATACCTTTGATTTTCACATAAGCTTGACCTACAGAATCAGCTACGAGCGCCTCGTTTTTTCCATCCAATTCACTCACGTTTCTAAAAGAAGTATTACGTCTCTTGGGCAAGCAATAAAACCAGCAGACAGTGCAGCAGCAACAGGAGAGGCTCTTTGGAGATAATATGTGCTGTCTGATCAGTGGCATAACCGAAGAAAGCCAGATGGAAATTGATTAATTTTAATACTACACCACAGCAGGACAGTGTGGTCATCGCAGACTTCCCATGAACTTTGCTCCTTTCCAAATTTCTCAATTATCCACATTAATTCAGTGTTTAAAGATAAACAGCTGTCCTTTGGTTTTATTTTTAAAATGAACTTGTGCCTTCAGTGAAAAAAATTTGGCATGCAGTCACAATATTAGGAACTCAAAACTCAAAAAATATCATATATCATGTTATTTGATTCTCACTATAACTCTTCAAGGTAGGTATTATTTTACCTGTTCATTGCATTAAAAAAGGAAGTAAAGCCAAATGGCGGCAAGTCTGCACATCCTGTTACTTGAACCAAGGTAGTTACCAACCTAAGTCCATAGCTTTTCTAAAACATGGGCTGGATCCACTTTTTATGGTGCACCATTGTCGACCTGTGAGCTGTATACGCATTGAGTGCTTCTCACCAGCAGAATTAAAGAAGTTATTCATCTTAGGGCACTGAGCCAACCAGTAACCAGCCTGCTGCCTACCAGGGCGCAGGCTTAGAATCAAACATAACATACCCCCCCCCCGCTAACAATCAGGATCCAGGGATCTGGGTATGTCTTGGGAGGTGACCATACGTGGTACAGCAAGCGGGGGGAGTTTCCTTCTACTATCTCTGAAGGCAGATATTTTTATTGCTGTGTTTCTTTGTCCTGATTAACGGTATTGCTCTATTCAATATTCTGTTTTGATGTGTTCTATAATGTTGTGTATTTCTTTTGATTTTACTGTACCTAATAGAAGAACAACTATTTTGAAGATAACGAGATATACAATGGTGCCTATTATTGTTGTCCTGGTGACCTGCTATGATGTTCTGTGCCATTTTCACTATACTGCCTCAACTGGCTTTATTCCATCCTGTTTTGTTGTATATTACTACCTCCAAGTTAATGAAAATTAAATAAAAAAACAATAGAACATGAGAAAACAAGGTAACAAAATACCTCCAAAAACTCCCAACTCCATCAAAGCTGATCCATGTGACATGGATGACGAGAAACTCAAAAATAAAACAACAGAATTATATAAGGTGATTAAAAAGCAAACAACAACAACAAAACTGATCAATAAGGTACTGAGCAAGCTGAAACATGATATAACTAAACAGATAATGTACTTTAAAAGCAAAAGGAGGAAAAGAAAATGCACTAAAGGATATAACAGCATGTATGTTTAAGTGTGTGGGATTGATAACCATATTACCAAGTTTTTATTGGATCATTGAACAGAACTGTTTACAGCCTCACTGTTTGTTCACTTTGTATGCCTTTATTTTGTAACATGAACAACTATTTCTAAGAAGACAATATGTAATTTATCAAGTAGTGGTTTCTTAATGCTTTTTTTTGAAATTCTGTATTATTTCTACCCTTTTTTCTGTTTTGCTTTTTTCTCTTTAAATATATATATATATATATAAATTTAAAAATAAATAAAAATAACAAAAAAGAAGTTATTCATGTGGGCAACTTTTTTCATGAGCGAGGTCTGAGCTTCTGGACTTAGGCAAATGCATCTAGAGAAATTCCTCAGGAACTAAAGAACCCACATCCTTATCTAACACCTGAAACCTGTTTTAACACCAAGCAAGATTGGCACTGACTACACAAACACAGCTTCCCCTTTCACATGTCTCATCTCCTCCTCTGTGTCTTCTTTACCACTAAAGATGGCACCAAATATTCACTTTACCTTGATTGCATACTGCTTTTAGGATAAGCATGAGAAAAAACCCTTAGAATATTATTGTCTGGATTTCAAAGTCTGACATTTGGGACCATAGATTCTTTAAAGAATATGGGTACTATTAATCCTCTTCCCAAAACAATGCATATTCACAAATATACAGAGAACTTTAAATGAAATTTCAATGAGAGGCCTTGATATCACTATTTAGCCTCAGATTAACATCATTTAGACATTTGGAGAATTCTACAGTCTACATCATTACAAATATTGGATATTAAGAAATAAAGAGATTAATTATGAACAGCATTATATATATGTTTGTTTGGAAATTGTCCCGATGATTGAGGACTTTAAAAATAAATAATTCCACCCTATGGAAAGTTTTTGGTTTGAGGGTTTTTTTTTTTTCTATCTGTTTTGTATTTTGTTTTTGGAGGGTTTTCGGGGAGGATTTTTTTCATTTTGGTTTTTTTTGTTTTTGCTGATAGGTTAGGAAATTCTGAACTTTTGGGGAAAGAAGTCAAGTTCTCTCACAGTAAAAAAATGAATACTTGTAATTTAATCTGACATCTCAGTAACAAACATTCACATGAATACTAAAGCCAATATACTATTTCAACTGAAATTTTTACCTTTCTACTAACCTATATGGTGCTGTGAGATCTAAGCTACTGGGGTATTAGCAAATATAATAAATAAAAATTTTTTTATGTTAAAGAGCATGAAGATTATCCTAAAATTAAACATTGCTTAAAATGCTATCATACTTTACATTTCAAAAGCATAAAAACATTCACCAATAATATAATCATTAAGTTAAAGTTACTTTAACTTTTTAATAAATTGTAAAAATAACTAGGTCCCTGAGATTCGGCCATGGCCATGGTGGAACCCAGGAGACT
>PVJX010043812.1:0-13478 GCA_004027295.1 Dolichotis patagonum
CCTGTTGCATGAAGTATTGTTTTCCATCCTTTGACTTTCAATCTATGGGTTTCCTTTTGAGTAAGATGGTTTTCTTGTAGACAGCATATGGTTGGATGTTGTTCCTTGATCTAGTCTGCCAGTCTGTTTCTTTTGATTGGCGAGTTGAGGCCATTTACATTAATGGTTATAACTGTTATATATTGGTTTATTATTGGCATGTTATCTTTCTGCTCTTGTGTCGTTAGCTTTCCATTCTCTTTAATTGTCTGCCTTGCTTGGTGATTTTATCTTCTGTGTATCTAGAATATCTTTCAGTATTCCTTGTAGGGTTGGTTTGGTGATCATGAAGTTTTTCAGCTGTTCTTTGTCATGGAAGTATCTTATTTCTCCATCCATTTTGAAGGACAGTTTTGCAGGGTATGTCAGTCTGGGTTGGAAGTGGTTTTCCTTTAGCATCTGAAGTACTTCACTCCATGCTCTTCTTGACTTCATTGTTTATGTTGAGAAGTCTGCTGTGATTCTGATAGGTTTTCCTTTATAGGTGATCTGTCTTTTCTCTCTAACAGCTTTTAGTATTCTGTTCTTATGGTGGATTTCTGGGATGGTGATTATTATGTCTGGGTGTAGTTTTATTTTGGTTATGGCTATTTGGATTTCTATATGCTTCACTAATCCAAATGTCAGTTTCAATTCTTATGTTTGGGAAGTTTTCATCTATTACTTCTATAAATATCCTCTTGATATCATTTGGGCTGTCCACTTCTTTTTCATATATCCCTATTAATATTTTTTTCTTTGCATCATCTTGCAGGTGTTGAATTGTTATTTCCTGATTCTTTGTTATTTTTAAAAGGTCTTTCCTTTCCTGTTCACTAGCTGCAATCTTTTACTTCAGGTCTAAAATTCTAACTTCACTTTCGTTGAGGCGGTTTTTACAGCTTTCAATAGAATTTTTGATTTCATGTATATCTCTTTGAGTCAGCTTTATGTATTCTGTTTGTTTCTTGTTGTGTTCATTCAGGGATTCTATCTATATTCTTTGTTACTGTAAGCTTTTAGCTGTGTCTTCACTAGATGCTTTCACTATTTATTTCACTACTTTTATCATTTCTTCTTTTACCTGGGCAATTATTTCTAATTTATATTTCTCCATAGCTTCCCCTAGTTGCTTTTTTATTTCAATTGATATCATTTCAGTCATTTCAGGTGTATGGCTTCTATTTTCTTCTATGTATATGGCTCCCAGGTTTTCTTGGGATGGGCTGGTGATTTGAACCTGCCTTTTGGTCTTTCCTTTTGTCATTTTTCTTTATTTTCTTGGTTTGAGTGGTGTTCCAAGGCTTCCTTTGGGTGTGTTGCAAATCCCCTCCTGTCCCCTCAGCTACTGGAGCAGTCTCAGCTCCTCTGCAGGTACTTGGCTCCCTAAATTGAGAGGCAGAAGTAGGGTGTGGAAAACTGGGGTCAGCAAAACCCCTGGGGCACAATCCCCTGTCCTAGGGGTGTGGATATTAATTCAACCGCTGTTGGTGCTGATCTTAAGCTCTCCCCAGTCCAGCCTATGTGATCCCAGAGTCCTCGTGCAAGGTTTATGCCTCCTGAACTGAAACAAGGCTGCTGGGTGTGGTTGACTGAGGCCCTGAAATCTGCTGGACCCAGTCCAGCATCCCAGTATCTCCCCAGAAGCTCAAAAGCCAGAATGTAAGTCTCCAACTTTCCCCAGGTCACTGGGACTCACCTGAGGCAATCTCCACCCCTCTGCAAATTCTTGGCTCCCTTAGTTGAGATGCAGAAGCTGGGCGTAGAGAACTGAGGTGGGCAGAACCCCCGGGCACAATCCCTTGTCCTAGGGGTATGGATATGAACTCAGCAGCTGGGAGTACTGATGTTAAGCTCTCCCCAGGCCAGCCCAATTGAGCCCAGAGTCCTCGTGCAAAGTTTCTGCTTCCTGAACTGAGACAAGGCTGCTGAGCATGGCTGACTAACTATTATCTATTATTTATCTTTTATTTGCTCTTTACTTTTTAGGTTTCTCAAATAAGAGAAGCCATATGATATTGAAGCTTATGTGTCTGATTTATTTTACTTCACATTATGACCTCAAGGTGCATTTATTTTCTTACCAATAACCCAAGTTTATCCTTATTTATGGCAGAGTAGTATTCCATATGTATATGGAATATTTATATCCCATATCATCAACAAATGAAATAATAGCAAATGTTTTTGAAGCTGCAGGAAAAAAGAACACTTCTACATCATTGGTGGGAATTTAGACTAGTACAGCCATTATAGAAATCAGTATACAAAGTCTTCAAAAAGTTAAAAATGGCAATCCACTTGACCCTGCTAGTCCCCTTCTTGCTATTGTGCTGAAAGAGTTAATTTATTTTAAGACTTGAAATTACCCTTCTGACCTCCAGAAATATTGCATCATTCCTTTAAAATTTGCTTTTAAACTTAAAATATTTTCTACATTTAACATAATTCAAATTTTAATTTTGTTTTCTTTAATGACCTTAAATCAGCCATTGTTCATTTGTTTATGCACCATTCACTCAATTATTTTCCTACTCACTGGTGCCTTCTACCGACTGTCCCAAATTATTATAGCAGGAGATAAGAGGTGCTAAAGCAGACAAGGCTATCCATGGTGAAGCAGTGGGCTGGTCTGTAACAAGCAGGAAATGGAAATTCAAATCTCCTTGATTTTAAAACTAACTTGTGTACTTTACTAGTGCCATTTGGAAACAATGAGAATGATATTAAATTTCAAAACAAGACAGTAGGACTCCAACAATAGTTACTCTATGTTATGCTTAATTCCCTTAAAAATTGAAAGCACAGTGACTGCTTAGAAAAATAGCATTAATGCAAAAGATTCTTAAGCAAAAGCTGTTTACAAAGTGGTTATATTTTGGCTTGGGCAATGTATGATGAAATTCTTTAAACCTTCTATCTTTTATATCTAGTTTGTTATTTTCTTCTGAATTGATAGTTCAGTATCATACTATAATCTGAGTGAATCTTTGCCTTATTATCTAAGAGTAATGCAGCTATGTATTTCCTTTCTCTTTTTTTCTTCTCTGCTCTATTTTTCCTTCCTCATTAAAATTGTATTGTGCTGTTAATATACAGAACATTTCCTCATGAACTAGAAAAAACATCCTCCTGTCTTATAAAACTCAGAATATATATGAGATTATGCTGCAAAAATTTTCCTTCTGATTGCAGTGCTTAGCCAATCAATCATTCTTTTCAAAGGCATCCAGTTTACTGATCTCTTATAAAATGTTGCAAAACTAATCTCTCACATACCATATCTTTCCTACACACACACACACACACACACGCACACACGCACACACACATTCCATTTTTTAATGACTGAGTGAAATCACCTTTCTGTATTTTTGTTAATTCTCTGAAAATTAATTTAAAATACATTTTGAAGATTGTTCAATATGGGCTTATACATTTTGTTTTTACAGCTGTACAATAGTCCATTGTGAATACAGCATAAGTTATTTAGCAGCTTGCTATGGGTGGACATTTTGGTGTTGACAAATTTTTGGAGAGCAATGCTCCATGTCACTTCACACATGTAATGCCTGTAGGACATATTTCTATAAATGGAAATGACAGTTCAAGGGCTGATTGCATTTGTAATTTATCAGTCTTGTCAAATTTTCTTTTATAGATTCATCAGTTTATATTTCCATGAAAATATGTATTCTTCCTCACAATACTTTGCCAAAAGTTGTTTCGTTAACAAACAAGTAAAAGAAGTTATCTAAGCATTTTAAATTTGGACTTAATATGAGGAAAATTGACCATTTTCTACTTGTATAATGAATCTTTATATTTCATTTTCTGCTAATAATCTTCATTTGAGGTTTGCCCAAAATATAGTAATTTTTAAACTTTATTACAGTAAAAAATAATGTCATTAATATCCTTTAAAATTAGTCTCATTTCAAACACATTTATACTATTGTTATTGACACTTTCTGAAGCATTTCTGAAGTTGTTTTCTACAAGTGTCTTTAGTTTCACTGTTGTGACTCCTATACTATCCTGAACTGATGCAAAACATTTACATTTTATGTTCATTTTTACTTTTGTGAAGACCCAGAAGTCACACAGTGCCACATCCACTGAATCAGGTGAACTAGTATATGTCATAAGATTTCTAGCAGCCTATGTTTTCCATTGGTTGACCTAGAGCATCAGCATTCACTGTTTTTGTATCACATCTTGTAGAGACACTCATGAAAGAGGACTTCCAAAGCTGCTTGAAAAAGAAGGATGGAACAAGTGTATTTGAAGTGAGGGAGAATATTTTGAGATGATTGATGGCAAAGTGTGTTTTACCATAATAAATAGTAAAAACATTCACAGTATATTGTGATCACCCTTTATATTTTAGCTGTTATTTCATACTTACATGCGTACTGTATTTTTATAAATACCTTCTCATTTATTATTTTAAAGATAATAAAACAAAAGAAAACAATGAGAATGATGTTAAATTTCAAAACAAGACACTAGGACTCCAACAACAGTTACTCTATCACACATCCTCTAAACAGCCATTCAGAATACCAGACATAGGACTGCAAATTTAATCAAACACTACAGGCACTAAGTTCTTCCTTTACTTCAGTTGCTATGCTTTCAGAAATTTCTGGTGTGTGTCTTCTAACTTATTTTGGGCCTGTGTCTCCTGGACTTGTTCTGGAGGAGATACAGGCATGCAAAATTAATCAAACAATATAGGCCCTAAGTTGTTTCTTTACTTCAGTTGCTACTCCTTCAGAGATTCCAGGTGTTTCTAATTTCTTCTGTTTCCATGTCTCCTGGATTTGTTCTGAGTGGGTTGGAGATGTGAAATTGCATTTTGCTTCTTCATCTTGACATTTTTCCATGTTTCTCTGAACCAGATGGTTGCTGAGTCCTGAGCACTTCCTGCACTGGCTACCCAGTCCACAGTGCCAGGGACTGGACTAGGCACCTGGGTTCTCTGACCTGAGGTTCCCAGAGTGGTGGAGAGGTGTGGCGCCATGGCTCTCCAATACCCCCTGATGGTGGTGGGGCCTTGGTTATGGCTTCTTCTCCAGGCTCAGAGCAGTGGACTCACAGGGTGGGGATCATGCCCCCATGGCCTACATTCTCATTATGGATACACGTTACCTCTTTTTCATGTAACAAGCTGCATGTATCACCCATTTCAGTTTTGCTTTATTATTTTTAAATTGATTTTATCTTCCTTTTTTGATTTTGATAAACTCTATAAATTTGCTACATTTTTTGGGCTTTACAGCACATTGACAGTCTCATCTTTGCATACTTATATTACTCTATTTCATAGTTTATTCTAGTACTATTATAGACTCTCTAGTAAGTTTAATTATGTATTCTAATATAAATTTATTTTTATTCATTTGTATTGTACTCATTTTCAACTTTTTCTTGTAGCTTTAAGATTATGCAAAAATTTATTAAAAAATTTGAGTTTTACCAAATTTTTGATATGTTACCTCTGTCATCCACTAGTTCTGGAATGTTTAGTCTATATCTGGAATTTCCTTTATCCATGTATGTGTGTGTATATATATATATATATATATATATATATATATATATATATCACTATTTTAACTAACTTTGCAATAGTCTTTCAATCTTTATTATATGCAGTTCCTACTCATTAATTTTTGTTTCAGATTATTTTGGCTTTACTACATAAAAATACTCTCTAATGCATTGAGAAGGTAGTTAATCTAACTTTCCCAAAATTCTTTTTTTAAATTTATGTAGCACCAAGTAAATATGTCAACTGAACTTAAATGGAACATTTTATCAGTTTATTAATTATAACGTTATGGTCTGTATTAAAAGTTTTATAATCAATACTAGTTTCTTTGTACTACTATGTTCTCTAATACTAACATCTTTCACAGAATCCTCTTTTTATCCATGAATTAAAGAATCACATACTCTTCTGTATTCAGTCACATAATTAATCAATGAACAAATATGTGACATTTCTTTCCTTTATTGTTAATATTTATCTTTATTTTCATAAATAACAATTCTCACACTTTAAATAATCTATTAACTCATGTTTTTAACAATAATATGAACATGTCTTATAAAGTTTCTTTAAGCATACCTTTAAATTTGTATTAAAACTATATTTGTTTCATGGAGCAAAATATACATCTGTTACAGATGCTCTTAATTAATGATGGTCTATAAATTTGAAAATTTTTATTAATGTGTGTTTTCAATATAGAATGGTGCTGTATATTTTGGAGAATTGGTGCATATATGCACAGATCTTGACCAATTTTTATCTCTTTACTCGCATCTGTTTAAGTTCCACCTCTCCATCTCCAAAAATCTGCCTTTTTGTTTCCTTCCATATATCCATTATTTATTGATTAAATGATTTTATATTTCACTTTCTCATATAAGAGAAATCATGTGGTATTTCTATTTCTGTGTCTGACTTATGTCACTTAGCATTATGGTCTCAGGTTATATCAGTTTTTCTGTAAATTACATAATTTCATTTTTATTTATGGCCAAATAATGTTCCATTGCAGATCAGTACCATATTATCCATTTGTCTTCTGCTTGGCATCTAGACTATATTCTGAGCTTAGCAATAAACATGAATATGCATATATCATTATATTATCATATCTATAATTTTTGGGGGAATATACACAGTAAAAGTGTAACTTGATCAAATGAAATTTCTAATTTTAGGTTTTTTTCTTACAGATTTCCATAGCAATTTTGATACTTCTAGTTTACATTCCCAATATTACTAGTGAAGAATACCTTTTTCCCAATATTCTGATCAGCATGTTTCATTTGTGATCTTGATGATTTCCATTCTAATTGGTACAAGGTGAAATAATAGAATTATTTTTATCTGGATTTCAATAAGGTCTAAAGAGAATGAATAATTTTTAAGTATGTATTGGCCATCGGTAATTCTTTTCAGAAGTGTCTACTTACACTGAATATGTCCCAATAAACCCATTGGGAGTTGACAATAGTAAAATATCCATTTTCTATACTTGATTGACAGAGAATATCAACATAGCAACACAATACACTGTAAAATGTTGGTTAGTTGCCCTCATGATCTTGTAGCTGACTGGAAGTTGTGGCTTGCTACTGCTGCTCACTGTCATGGGAGAATATCATACTGCACATGACCAGCCAGGGAAAAGATCAATATTCAGTATTTCTAGTATGATTTTACCAAATATCTGTCACTTTCATACCATTGTAAAGAGAAAACTTGGAAGTCAAACCCTACTAAGTCAAGAGCTATCTGTATTCAAAACAGCACCAACACGATTAACATAATTTTTAATTTTGCCCTTATTTGTAGGCTACTATTTCACTGTTGCTTCAAAATATCTTCCTCTGATTACTAAAAAAAGTTTTTTTGCTTTAATATTTTTAAATCACATATCTATAAAGTGAACATTTAAAAAAGCTTTCTTTTCCAGCAAGTTGTCTTACTAATTTATAGTTCTTCATTCATGCTAGACAAATCATCAATTATATGTGTCCAAAATCATATGTCTCACTCTATGACTTTTAAGATGTGTTTATAATAAATTTTGATTGACAGATTCCTAAATGAAGTTAAATAAACTGTGTAGACTGTAATTACAAATTTTTGGATTCTTAAAAAATATTAACTCTTTGGAATATAAAGATATTTAACTAACATTCTTTAAGCCTTCATAAATTTACTTTTAAAATAACTGACTTTAATCATTCAGTAATTAATTACAATATGATAGAAGTTAAATGTTATACTTCTCTCCAATGGATACATAACTTCTTATTGTCATTTACTTAAATTCCTATTCTTGGTAAATTGACCTAGAAAAACTCATCTCTGAATTGTCAAATATTTATACAATGTATTTAGTCTAATTTCTTGTATTTAATTCTGATTTTTAGTCTTTTTGTCATTCTCCTGAAAAGTTTTTGTTTCTTTTAATAAATCTGATTTATGATAACATTTAATATCAGGTAGAATGGTTTTTTTAATTTGTTCTTTTTCAATAGAGCACCGACCCTTTAAATTTTTATATAAATTTAAAACTGCATGCCATACATACAAATGCTTGCAAATGTTACTGGAATTTTAATTAGAATTCCATCAAAAAACTTGCTGAAAAAAAATCTTTCCAATATAGTCAGTTAAGCAGTCAACAACACGTTATCATCTGAAAATTTCTATTCTGTGCAAAATAACTCATTGGAATCCAAAAGACTGTGAGAAAATAGTTCAGCTAGAAGAAAACATTTTAAAACATATAATACGCACAAAATATATAGGAACCTATTTAAAAAGTTGCATATGTTAAGTGGTTACAAATACACAGTACTGTAAAAATGTGGCAAGATACTTTAAAAAAAACTGCAGTTTCCTTATGGATTTGGGAATTTGAATGTTTTCAATTTGTGTTACTGGGAAGAGGTAGAAAGAGGTTTACCTAAAATTAGACAGAAAGTAACACTAGTTTAGACGAATATTGTTGATATTGTACTTGGTAAAGTGAATTACCCGGTGGATGTTTGATTGTGTGTGTGTGTGTGTGCGTGCGTGCGTGTGTAGGTGTGGATGCTTTCTGTATTCCTATGTGGGTCAGTTCAGTGGTATAGCTTTTGTACTCACAAATTGATTCTTATTTTGAAAATGTGTATAAACAAAATTAAAATCCATGCATGAAATGGTCTTGTAATATATGACTTGTACTGGAAAATGACATTTCATGACAAATGATATTCAAAACTGATTCTACTGAGCTTTTCAATCTATGACTATAGATGTCTCTCCATTTATTCAACAGTTCTTTATTGTCTCTGAGTAAGGCTTGTTTACTAAGATTAATTTTCACTCTAGAGATTTTTTACATCTGTTATAAATTCAGTCATATATATTTGTTAGTTCATGCTTTTGAAAATACATAAATCATTTTTTATATTTTTAAATATAATTTCACTTTTTATTTGAGTCTGTAAAAACATGTTTATCAACACTGACTTAAAATCTATAACACTATTTCATTCTTATTAATTGTAATAAATATAACTATAAAAATTATGTTAACTTTACAAATTAAATTACCCTTTAATGGCCTACTGCAAAGATTATGCCATCTAGAAAAATATTTTAAAATATTGATGTGAACAATTTATGGACTTGATTATAAATTGAGATAATTTAATATTTATTTATAAATTGTTCTTGGAATAGATTTGTGATAGATAATCTTAGTAAGTTTGAAAATAATTCTTTCCTCTATTGTTTGCTGAGTATGTTTGAGTTTTAGAGTTTTGGCCTATTTATTAAGACAAGCAACTTACTTGTTCCTTAAGTCAACCTATTATGATTTATACCTAGAATGTCCCCCTAAATCATGTGTTTAGAGAAAGGGCTTTTAAAAGATGATTGGATCATGGGGTATTATACCCATCAGTGAATATATTCACTGTTAAACTCAGTAACTAAATGTGCTTTGGGACTGGCTGGAAGTATGTCACTGGGGCTGTGAACTGGACTCACAGACCTTCACTTTCTGCTTCCTGGGGAGTGTGGGATGGACTCATATTCTGCACCCAAACTCTTCCACCATGCCCTTTCCACATTGGTGCCACCTGCCTGTGGACTGAAATCTTTAAAAGCAGTAAGTCAAAATACATTTCTATCTTTTTGTTAATTGTGAGTGTTGGTTATTATGTTTTAGTAACATAAAGTGATTATGATATGAGACTTTGATATGAGGGAAGCAGGGTTATTTCTATGATTGTACCTGACCATGTGATTTGGAAACCTTTGGAATAGTTGAAGGGAGGAGTTTGGAAAAATTTGGAGATGCAGGCTATAGAATCCCTAAATATTGTAAGATGAGCTTGTTAGTGAATTATGATTGGAACTTAGAAGACAATAATCTTGATAGATATACAGAAGGTCTGACCAGTGATATAGGTTGGTGGCAGGGCACCTGCCTGACAAGTGCAAGGTCCTCAATTTGATTCCCAGTTTAAAAAAAAAAAGTGCAGGGGACAACATCCAGCCTCAGTAAGTTTCATTTGGAAACAAGGGTTCCACATGCTGTTAGACTACAAGCCATGCATGTTATCATCTGGTCAAAAAATTGTCTATACTTTCCTCATGTTGAGACTTTGCAGAAAACTGAGATTAAGGATGGCAGCCACACTGATCTGGTGGAGGAAATTTCAAGACATCCCAACATTTAGGCTATGGCATGGGTATCATTGGAGACATTTACTGAGATCAACAGTCAAAATTAGAAGTATAAATTCATGTAAAAAGTTGGAGTAAGTAAGATCATATTTGCTAAAGAGATTAGCATTAAAAAGAAGTCAAGTACTTTGCATGAGGACAAGATGAAAGATGCCTTGAAGACATCTAGGAATCAGCATAAGCCCACTCTTTACATGCTCAACATTGCTAACTATAAGCTTTCATGGGAGAAGAGAGCATCCTGGAACAATTGCTCAAGAAGGACCTCCTATTTATTGATTTCCCAACATTTGTTTTACTGTACTCAACCTTTCTCAGATTTCTCCACATCAATAATCCAAAGGATCCTGACAATTATTTGAGCTGGAGACAGTCTCGGCATCATCTAACTGGTACTGGTTTTATAAGCATGAAGCCCGCAAGCGTTGTGGCATCAGGGAGGCTTTCCCCAAGATTTCGGAAGGAGGCCTGGAGGCTAGGTGTGTGCTCCAGAGAGGTCAAGGTGCAAAGTCATGTGAGTGAAGCCACAAGTGAGGTAGAGACCAACAGCACGTATCATCTGCTAAAGAAAGCTTCAGACTGAGCAGGTCCACTTTAAAAGAAAGATGATGAGGAATAGGCAGTGTCATAGGGGTGGGGCCAATTGAGCCCTTTGGAACTTATATCTTAATGGGAACTGACATGGAGCTACAGGAGTTAGCATTTGTCCTTCTGAATTTTGACTTTGTAACAGTGGCTTCCTTTGATATCTCTTATTCATCACTTTTGCAAGGGAAATATTTTCCCTGTGCCTTTGTATGTTAGCAGTCTTCAACTTTCTTTTTTCCTGGCGGAGGCTACAGCTAAGACTGCCTTGAATATAAAAGGACACTTTGTAATTTGACATTTTCAGCAATCCTGGAAGTACCAAGATTATAGCAGCTCTTAGACTAAATACATTTTGCCTAATGAGATAGACACGAGCCCTCTGGGGGCTAAGGGTTGGAAGGCTATGGTTCAGATTTTGCATGTTTGCCACAAGTCTCATATGTTCAGAGACTGGGCTTTTGAAGGTGACTGGATCACGGGGCCCTTAAGTTGGGCAGTGGATACATCCACTAATGAGCTCAGTAGCAAATGCGCCATGAGAAGACAGGACCTCACTAAAGGTGAGTTACTGAGGGCACAGCTGTGTCTCCCTCCCTGCACTTTCTGCTTCCTAGAGAAAAGCAACTCTCCTCCCCAGGTCTCTCCACCGTGCCCTTTCTGCCTTGGTGCCAGCCAACTATGGACTGGAGCTCTTACAGCCATTGAATCCTTTCAGTTATGGGTATTAAGAAATTGGATCTCAGTCACGGAAAGTTGACCAAGACACAACTTTTGCACCATATAAGAGAAAATTGCTTACGATTTTTCCAATGAAAAAATAAACTGTAGTATATATTTAACAATCATAATTATGTTAAATGAATAAGTTTTGCCACTGAAAACTTATTACTCATAAGTACTTATTACTTACAAGTAATACTACAGTGAACATTCAAGTGGTGATATCTCATTTACTCACCGATTTCACTGTCATTTGATATAAATCAAGAAGTGAAGTTACTGGATTATATGGAAGTTCTGCTTTAAATTTTCCAGTGACAACTGCTATCCATAAGTACTATATCAGTTTATGTTCCCACTTGTAGTATTCAACAATTCCTACTTATTTTTACATACTTCCCAGTACTTTTTATCATTTATCTTTTATATGAGGTAAAACTTATGACTCTCCTTTTCATTCCATTAATGATAAATGATTTTGAGAAAATTTGTATATATTTATTGAAACATTATTTGTCTTTTGAAATTTCTCCTCAGATCATTGGCCAATTTTTAAATTATATTGTTTTCTTGACGTTCACTTGACTTCTTTAAATATTTTGAATGCTAACTTTTTATCAGGTATATGGTTTGAAAATACTATTTCCCACTCCACAGACTGAATACTGAATCTGTTGATTGTTTCCTTGGTTTTGCAGAAAGACATTAGTTTGATATAATCCTATTTGCCTATCTTGTGCTTTTGTTCTCAGATTTTAAAAAACCCTTACCAAAATCAACAAAAATTTTCCCAATTTTTCCTTCTTACACTATCAGATATTATGTTTAATTAGCTAATATATATTCATTTGAATTTTTTTAACATGGCATGATATAATGGACCAATTCATTCCTCAAATAGATATCTTGTTTTCTCAGCACCAGTTATTAGAGACCATCTGTTCCCCATTTTATGTTCTTGGCAATTGCTGAAGACATGCTAACCAAACGTGATGATTGTTTCTTTTCTCACTATTCTGTTGCATTATTTGATTTCTGTTCTTATATTGACAAAGTTTTTTTTTTTAATTACTCTAGCTTCATAGTGTATTTTGAGATTAGGCAGTGTGGCACATTCAGCTTTTTCCCCCCCTACAAGACTCCTTCTCTTTGTTGTGTTATTTTTAGTCTGCCAGTGAATCTAAGGACATTTATCTATTTCTGTGAAACATTTCTTTGTAATTTTTATAGTGACTTGCATTGCATCTGTAGATGGAAAGTATAAATAACAATATTAATTATTCAAGTCTGTGAACTAGGGTACATTCTATTATTAACATCTTTTAAACTTTTTTTACAATACTTAATTGTTCATAGTATACGGAGGTTTGACCTCCCTGGTTATTTACTTTATTCCTAAGTATTATTTTTGTAGATTTTTAAAGTGAGATTGCTTTCTTGATTTCTTTGTTGAATAGTTCTTCCTTGTTAATATATAAAAATCTACTGCATGTTATGTTTTGAAAATTCTTTCATATTTGTAATCATTATATCTTCTTTACCAACATCATCATTCGTCTTCACTGACTTTATTTTGGCATGTTCTAAATTACATTATAAAAATTTTTAAAATGTCCTAAGTATCAGAGCAAAATATTCTTTCATGTCTAGTAATTGGATTGGTTGTGTGAGTGCTACACTCACCTAGGGCTGGAGCTGACATATGATGTAACTGCAGGAAGAAGGTGTGTCTCTCTCTTTCTGGTTGGTGCCATGCTGTTTGCAGTTGCCATGAATGACTTCCCTGCCATATCATGCTGTCTGGAGCCAACTGAGTACAGACTGAAACCACTAAGAACTATAAGAAATAAACATTTCCTTCCCTAATTTTGGGCATCAG
>PVJX010043813.1:0-13462 GCA_004027295.1 Dolichotis patagonum
AGCTTTCCCTATTTGCATATTTATTTCATTTGATATCATTTCAGACATTTCAGGTGTATGGCTTCTTTTTTCTTCTATGTACACAGCTTCTAAGCTTTCTTGGGGAGGGCTAGGGCTTTGAGCCTGCCTTTTGGTGTTTCCTTTTGTCATTTTTCTGTATTTCCTTACTTTGAGCGGTGTTCCAAAGCTTTCTCTGCTTGTGTGGCAAATTACCTGTTACACCCTCAGTTCCTGGATGGGCAGTGGCTCCCCCATAGGCTCTTGGCTTCCTCACAGGGTCCTAACTCCCCTCTGTGGGCTCCTGGCTCCCTAACTTGTAAGGTGAATGCTGGGTGTGGCCACCCCGGAGCCTGTGGAATCTCAGGCAGGCCAGGCCACAGTGCTTTGTCCCAGGCAGGTCTCCAGGAGGTTCCCTGCAAGTGAAGGGCCTACAGGTCCCAAAGAGTCAGGCCAGAATGTTGGTTTCTGAAAAGTTCCCGGTCCCAAACAGACCTGGCCAAGATGCCAGTCTCCACAATATTCCCAATCCAAACAGCCTGGGCCACTCTGCAGGTCTGAGAGTTTCAGGTCCCAAAGAGACAGGCTGAGATGCTGCTTTCTGGGAGACTTCCTAGGGGTGAAGGACGGGGCTACGGGCCCAGCCAGACCCGGGCCAGATGCCGATCTCCAGGTAGTTCCCTGCAGATGAAGGACGGGCCTACCAGTCCCAAACAGTCGCGCCGAGATGCAGGTCTGCGCAGACTTTTGATCCAAACAGCCCAGGCCACTCTCTGGGTTCGAGAGTTTCGGGTCCCAAAGAGACAGGCTGAGATGCTGCTTTCTGGGAGACTTCCTGGGCGTGAAGGGCAGGGCCTGTTTTTTGTTTTTGAAGACAGTATCTCACTATGTAGCCCAGGCTGGCTTTGAATTCACAGCAATCTGCCTGTCTCAGTCTGCTGAGTGCTGGGAATACAGTTATGTACCACCATGCCCAGCCAATAAAAGATTTTCTGCATAATTAATTTTAAAATGTAAAATATGGGATAATTTGAACAGTCGAGTGTTTTTAAAAGCATCACCTTTGCAAACCAGTTTATTGGAAAAATACCAACTTTTCACTTGAAATCAACATTAGAAGTTTATCACACCAAATGTTAATCTGAGAATTTAAGAAATTTTAGTTTCATTTTTATTTTTATCCAGTCACTCAGAGGAAAGAGTTTTAGACATAGTTTCAAATAACTTGAATCTTCACAAATGCCAAGTCTTCCCAGAAGAATAAAATCTTGTTACAATTTATGGCACAGAAAGCAATGTTGCCAATAGTCCAGAAACAAATATATACATAAATCCATTTAATTTATGGCAGAAGCAACACTACAAGAAACAGTATGCATTTCTCACTAGATGACTAGAGATATTTATATTGAAAAGTTTATGCTGGCCCCTGCATTCTTTCATAACCCTATGATGAACTCTGATGTAGCTCAGTTCAGGTAGAGCCTGGTCTAGAAGGTTCAAGGCTCTGAGTTCAAAACACTGCGAAACAAACAAAACCAGTATTAACTGGACACACATCTCATATTTAAATGTGGAAGATGTAAAAGTAGAGCTTTCAGAAGAAATGATAGAAAAACGCTTCTGTGACTTTTCAGTAGGCAGGGCTTTAAATCAGAACTGTAAATATAACAAAATGTTTTGATTAAAAATGGTTAAAGTCTTTATGAATAAGTATTTCACACATGCCATAAGCTCAAAGGCAAAAAAGGAGACAATCTTCAGAACAACTGACAAAAGATTTAGCATAGTTCCCAAAGAAACGCTATGAAATTTTTTATATGTGTACTACACTGGAGATGGAACCTGGGGCCTTGGACATGCTAATCAGTGCTCCAGCACTGCTCTACATCCCCAGTTCTTGCCAAATACATGCAAAGGGTGCTATGTGCATCAGGGAAATGGTAATTTAAGCTTTAATGAGGTGCTACTACAGAACCATTGAAATAGTTTTCAAAAAGTTAAAAGAGACAAAAAGTAAAAAGATTGTAGCATAATCCCACAATAAACACTGCTGGCAGAAGTATCATTTGGTACAAGTTTAGCAAACTCAGTAGCAGAGGCTACAGAAAAAAGAAAAAGAAGAATATATACAATGAAACCCATCAATTCTAATCAGAGATACTAGATTGTCCAAGCTCCACCACCCTTTCTACCTTGGAATCAGCTGACCATGGATTCAAACCCCTAAAACTCTGCCTCCTTTAAGTTGTGAGTGTCAGGTATTTTTGTCTCATCAGCAAGAAAGCTGTCAAGTGTAATCACCAAAAGTCATTTTTGAATGTTTTAAGCAAATTATTCATAATGTCTCCTCCAAATGGGAAACTAATAACATGTTCAAAGTAGAACAGATAATGCGTTGTCCAGTGAAGCAATTGACTATTATAAAGCAGTGTGAATGTGTGATTCATAGTTACCTTCCCTATATTACTCAATATACTTTTAGTGAATGAAGTTAGCCACTAAGAAGAACATATGCTTTGATTGGTCATATAAGATAGAAAAAAACAATATTCTAAGTATAAAATGTTCAGAGATCAGTTCTGGTTGGGGTGGGTTGTAACTAAAAGGGGTCATGAGAGAGCTCTTTCTTTATCTGCTACTCAGCTCACAGGTTTGTTGCTCTGAATGTCTGTGATACAGTTTTCAGTGTATTACACGTCCCTCAGTGCTCACAATAACCATAGTGTTTTCCACATGATAAAAGTATGTATGAAGATAACTTCAAATGTTTGGAGGAATGGTAGGCTTCTTGGAGAAGTGTATGGACTGCTAAAAAGATTTCTTTACACAAGAACAGTTTACAAAGTCTCCCCGCATTTGTAAACTAGGACACAAAGTTTGATTCTAGGCACAGCTGGATGCTGCAGAAGTTATGGCCATGACAATGAAAGTAATAACTCAACAAGCCAGATTGTAAAAAACGACTCTCACTGCACAACTTGCTACCATTTTAGCATAAATTGGTGTATGTGAAGATGGTTACATTAGCTGTCTTTGCACATAAAATGTAGGAATAGTTTTTAGAGTGGCAGGAATTCAAATGTGCCCATAAATTCAGCATTATGGCTTCCTTTACCCAAGAAAATAGAAGTGGTATCTTTCATAATTTTACAACTTGTTTGCATATTGTTATGGTATTAGTCCCAACACATAATGGCTCTTTGCACTTTCACGGTGGGTGCAATGTAATACTGGAATATCTATATAGTATATCCTTGCTTGCCATCAGCATTTTCCTCTTAAAAAACTTTAATACTGTCAGTGATACTTTAGGGCATTTCACATTTCAGTTGTATCAAATCAAATTTTACTTTATAAAAACCACTTCAGTTTATTTGATCCAGATTTGCTTCCCTTTGGTAGTTATAATCCAGTTGTCAGCCCATTTTTGTCAGAGGTAATATATACCTTTTTAGATTAACGGATCAGTTTTCTTCATCAGAGGCAGCTGCATTATTAATTGTTCCATTTGCTCCTAAATGACATTTTAGAAGTGTCATTATGTTTTTAAATATCAACAAAACACTCTGTATATATAAGGAAACATTTCTGGCAGTGTGCCTGTAAGCAAAGGTGGATACTAAAACACAATAAAAAATATTAAAGCTCCAAGTGGTTAGTTTCAAGAGCACAGCCCAAAAGAATGGATTCTTGTACTCACTGTTACATAAAAATTCACCTTTTCCCGACGTATAAATTTTTTTGGTGGACTCTGTAGGACCCCATTTCCCTTCTGTGTAAAGGTCTGATGGATCCCAGGCAGGCTATTGCCTCTCTCTTGCTTTGTAATGAGACCACCTTGGTGACCCAGAGGCTACTCCTGAGAAATCTTTTTATTGACTAAAATGATAAAAAGCAAATAATCTAATCTCCAGTGAGGTGTTCTGAGGAAAAGCAAAGGAGTAATAACTGAAACATCAAATTGAGATTGAAAGCATCAGCCTTGCTTTCTGCTTTCTGTTACTTCCTTATCCTTCCATGAAGTTTACAGCTATTTCTTTATCCACCCATTTTTCCTGACAATTTAAGTCTGTTCTTGCTCCTACTGGCCCAGGTCTCCTGACTTTTTGTTCATGGTAAAATCAAATACTGGTAAGAGAACTCACCTAAAAAATATTCATAGGCTCTGGAAGAAGCATATTTTTTGCTAATACAATGAAACACAGGGATCTTCATGTTTGCCAACTGTACCTTCTCCCTCCTGGCTTAGAATTATTTTATTTTAGACAAATGAGTTCTTGTTAGACAAGAGTGAAACAAATGTTCATCATAAATCAAATTGGGGTAGGAAAAAAACCCACACTTGGGTTGAACTGTAACAATTTTGAGGGCCAAATCTAAGGAGCCAGCACCACGAGAGCTTTCCAACCTTCAGGGTGAGTCACTTAAAAAATGAGAGTTCTGAACCCTTGTAAGGCATAAAGGACACAAAGTTTGAAAAGCGCTTTAGAGAGTAGAAAGGACAAACTTCTCAGGCAGTCCTGTTAGAGAAGAACAAAGGTGTGATGAGAGAATGAGGAGATAGACAGTGAGCACTTTCATACAGATAGTAGAGCCCTTGTGGAGGCCTCTTCCTTAGGTGTCCAGGAAGGAGGAGAACTCCTCCATCAACACAAGATGAGTTCTCTTTGGAGAAACCGTAAGAAGCCAAAGGAAAGCGATGTTTCAGGGACTTGGACATGGTCAGTAGTGTTATATCATAGCATTTGCTGCTATGATATAACAAAGAAGATGCAAAACATGCTTCTTTAGATCTACCAGAATGGAAATCAAAGTTGACTTTGATCACAAAGTTGACTTAGTGAGACCTACACAAGTTCATGAGCACTTACAGTTCTGTGGGGCTGGGAGCCGCTCACCATGTTAGTACCAATGGCATCAAGAAGTAGTTGGGAATCTGTGGTTTTGCTCTCCAAGATGCTGTTGAGTTGTGTCTCCACTTCTTATCAGCACTGCAATGCTAGTTATGGTCATAACTTCCTTGGGCCTCCATCTCCTCATCTCTGAGAGGAAAATGGTAGAAAATGTACCTGCTAAACTTGAGAATATTTGATTAGATAATTCTATGCTCAGTAAGTCAGGTACAGCATCAAACTGTGAGTAGAAGCTAAATGTAATAATGGCTGACAAGTATAAAACATAGGCAGAAGGAATTTAAAATTCTCAAACACCTCAGTTTTTACAAACGAGCAATCAATTCTACCAAGTTAGCTACTAATTGGAACTCCAATCTGTGCAGTTTAAACAGCAGATGTTTCTTTCTCATAGCTCCAGAGGATGGAATGTCCAAGATCCAGCAGCCCATAGCTTTAGTATCTGGGGCAAACCAATTTTCTGACTCCTCTGTGGTACTGTCTTGTGTCCTCACTCGGTGAGGTGATGAAAGACACAGATCTCACACAGAAAAGCTTTGTCCTAGGATCTTATCACCTCCTCAGGGCTCTACCTTCTACCACCACTACCTTAACTTAGGGTTTTAACATACGTGTCTAGGGGGTAAAGAAAGGTGCCCACAAGAGCTACGCTTAAAGTTCAACTGCATCGGGGCCTCAAACAGTGATCCTGGGGTGATCATTGGTTCTCCACTTCTCTATCTGGGCTTCCTCTTAGACAGAAAACCTCTGAAAGATGAAAGATAATTGTATTACTTTCTTATCTTCAATCATTCTGGTTTTAAATCCTTTGGGAAGCAGCAAAAGTCTTTCTCCTATAAACGCTGAGGAGAGTTTGATTTTATCTCATTGGCTGTTACTGATCTCGTAGGCAGGCTGAGCTGTGACTGCAGCTGAGGACAGAGCTGTGCTGCTGATAGGCCTCGGTTTGGGTCTGGAATGGCAGTGAGGCTCCCATTCGTACTGTGTGGAGTGAGCTGGGGGAAGAAGAGATGGATCCCAAATCATTATTACCAGAAGTCAAGCAAATGGAACCTGGGCACCCCAAACCAACGGATGCTTCCCACACACTCTGTGAAGCAGCAGAAGTAGCCAGAGCAACAGTGGGCCTATTTTTTTGATACCACCTGCCATTTTTTCTTGACATCTTCAGTAATTATTTCTTCAAAGGTGCACTTAAGTTTATCTGTAACATTCTGGTTCTTGGACTACAAATGCCAGCACAGTGATAAAGTACAACAATGGATACCATTTATTGACTACCGTGGTTTGGGTGAGAGCCCCCACAATGGTCCTCATCTTAAGAACTTCGTCACCATGTTGGTGCTGTTGGGAGGTATAGCAGTTCTTGCCAGGTGGGAACTGGTCAGAGGAAGTGAGGTCATACTGGACTGGGACATTGAGATGCTGCCCCTTCCCTGTCTTTTCTTCCTCATCTACATAAAGTGAGCATTTTCCTTGGCCACACAAACCCTGGCATGGTATGCAGCCTCGTGCAGACCCAGCAGCCACAGTGCCAATCAGCCATGGCCCAAAACCTCTGAAACCACCGAAATAAATGTTTCCTCTAAGTCATTTTATGTCAGGGTATTTGTTATAGCAATGGAAAGATGCTCAACACAGCAATTATTGTTTAATAGTTAATAGTCCAAGTTGTCTGTCTTCATTCTTGGTCCTGTAATATAAAGTATAACACGAAAGGAGACTAAAACTCAGATACTGTAAACAGCACTCCATGAGTTAGTAGAAAATTGACATTCTTCATCTAAGCCTGCCTGTCTCTTTACTCTAGATATTTAACATACAGCATACATAATGGTCCTTGAATGGTCAGATTAGAAGGGTTATATTTGCCATTGGGGCAATGTGAATGAGAGAGAGAGAGACAGAAAGAGAGAGACAGAGAGAGAGAGAGAGAGAGAGGGAGAGAGAGGGAGAGAGAGAGAGAGATGGGAAAGAAAAAGAAAAAGAAAAAAAGAAAAGAGACAGGTAAGATGTTTCCCAGACTAGGACATAATCATAAGGTTGACCTCAAAAATCACATGGTATTACATTTCGTATTGTTCATAATACTGTGGAGGGTTTTTTTTCTGTTTTTTTTCTCCTCCCCTTCCTCTTCCTCCTCTTCCTCCTCACATTCTCCTTTTACTTCCCCAAACGGAAGAAATATCAGAATATTATTTGCTGGAATTAAATTTTTTATTTTTACAAAATAATGAGTTTCAAATGTACAAGGCCATACTTACAACAATAATGTCAGCACATACACTAAATATTTGTTTCTGAGTTCCTGCATTTCCTCTCCTAAACATCCCAGATACTTCCTTTAAATCACAATTTATTCACATCCCAATGGTTTCAATCTTTTGAGAGTGCAAAAACCCCAGGGTACAAGATTATGCTTGCTAGCATAGAAAAAATAACACTTTTCAATTTTCCTGGGTCTTGTACTTCTCTGAGAATTTTATATAACATGTGGCACAAGCTTCAACACCACTTCATATGTAATTACAATATAATATTACCAAAAACCTTGACTTCTAGCCTCCATAGAAATACTAGAGATCAAATCCCTTTCTTCTCCTAAAATGATCTGGGACAATTCACAGATTCTCTTCTGGGACTTTCATTTTCTTCTGATTTCCCTGGTACCAACCTTTACTACACCTGACAGTGGCAGATAACCTGGCCCTCTGCAGCTCCTCAGACAACGATGCACTTGCATGAGGGTTTTTGTAGATGTTATAGCATTGATGTAAACAAAGACATCTTAATTAGCAGCTTCATGGAGCCAGGAGTTGTAATATCAGGAGAAAGAGATTCAAATTTTATAGGCTTTGGTAGTCTGGAAGTAGTTCAGTCACATTGGCCCCACTACCAATTTTCTAAGTTCTGTCTTTATGTGTCCTGTCTTCATACCATCTGCTCTCAACAGAATGTTTATTTTTTGCAACTGCACATAATTTGTTTATCTGTGATCCTCCTCATATACAATTCTTTTTACCTTCATGTTGCTTACATTTCTCATTCTTTAAATCAAAACACTACTTATGAAAACCAGGTAGCTTTCAGCTTCTTTAAGCTATGTATGTAATCATTTTAATATAATTAAGTCAGTAAAACCTGTCAATTAATAGCAGCAAGAACAACACATTATATCTGTGAAAGTAAGAATATGCCAATTAATCCAGGGCTTAATATTCTGAGAATTAAGAAGGTGACAAATAAAATGTGGCAGATAATAAAGTATAATTTTTTCATTTAATAATTATTTCAGGCAGTAAATATTTTTTTTTTACTGAGTTTTAAGGCCTTAGAACTGTGACATTCTTTGGCTTAAAAAGCAAGTGAAAGAAACTTTTATTCTCAGGCAATGTAGAATCCCTACAGAGCTGCCTCTGGAAAGATTCAGAGATGCCAGCTTATAACAAGCCACAGTGGGCTTCATAGAATTACAGGTGAGTTACAACCACAGTGCCCAACCTTCTGGCACCAGGAAAAGGTTATATGGAAGACAGTTTTTCTGGCATAGGAGGTGCTTTCAGAATGATCCGGAGGAAGCCTCAACTTGGATCCCTCCCATGTACAGTTCAACTAGTAAGGTTCGGGTTCCTATGAGAATCAGTGCCACACTGACTTGACAGAACCCAGGCCGTGATGGGGAGCGGCTGGAAACACAGATGAAGTTTGTCTTGCTTGTTTGCTGCTCACCTCCTGCTGTAGGACCTGGTTCTTAACAGGTCATGGGTTGGTGCCTGTCCTCTCAGGACCCATATAAATTATCTCATAAAAGAGACAATTTGGGTTTACTTAGCATGCTGAAGAGATCAATTCTTATCCAAAAAAGGTAAGCAAAAAGTTATACCCCAGGACAGGATAAGATAAAATTAAACTTTTGAAAGACTACTTTGGAGAGTACATGGAGAATAAGATAGAATGGCCAAGACAAGAGGAAGGGAAGCTTGCACTGTGAAGACAGTGAAATTGCACAGGTCAAACATGACAATTGCCTGGGTGGCAGACATGGCGATGGAAGTACTGAGGAGTAGAAAGGGTTGGACACTATCGGTATGAAAAAGAATCACAAGGCTTTGTGATGAGCTAGATACAGGGATGTGGTAGAAGTGATCTCAAAGACAAAGCAGGTTCTTCTCTTTCAGTGGAATTGAGAGTGGCCATGGAATGAAGATGTCATTGAGAACAAGAATACTAGGGGAGGAGCAGGTCTTGGTTTTGTTTTCATTTCAGCAGGGGAAAATTTGGGGTTATTTGTTTTGCTCTTACAGTTCAAGAATTAATAACCCAGAGGAGAGCCAAGAGCAAGATTTACATGGGCAGATCAGTGTGCCTGTGCCGGAGAGATGAGGGATACATGTGTTTGTCTGCACTAGAAGGAGCAGGGAAGATGCATGTGGCTCCAGGAGGGGCAAGGGGATGTGTATGTCTGCAGCGGAGAGGACAGGAGACATGCATGTAGTAGAGAGAAGGGCCACACACTCTGCCAATAGAGAGGAGAGAGAGTGCGCATACCTGCAGTAAAAAAGAAAAGGCGTATGTGTAGCTGCAGTAGAGAGGAAAAAGTATACATGTCTGGAGAAGAGGATGGGGATATGTACTTCTGCAGTGGGCAGAGAAGGACAGTGCGTGGCTGCAGTAGAGAGGGCAGGATTTGTTTTCCTGCAGTAGCTAGTCATGGATACAAAAGCACATCTGCAGAAAACAAAGAAGGAATACTCATGCCTGCAGTGGAGAGGAGACTGGATACATATTCCTGCAGTTGAGAGGACAGGGTATAGAGGTGTCTGCAGTGGAGAAGAGAGGAAATACAGAGTCTGCAGTAGAGAGAGGAGAGGAGACATCCATCTATGCCAGCGGTAGAAAAGAGAAAGTGGATATATATGCCCACAGAAGACCAATTGGTGTACACATATTTCTGCTGTAGAAAGAGAGGAGAGGATGTACATGGCTGCAGCAAAAAGGACCAGGGACGCATAAATCTGCAGTTGACAGAGGGGTGGCAAAGTGCATGCCTGCAATCAAGAGGAGAAAAGATATCTATACCTGTAGAGGACAGGAGAAATGCATGCATTTCTGCAGTAGAGAGGAGAGGGGCTAAGTTGACTAGTCGTGCAGAGGAGACCGGATATTTTTGCGTGAAGTAGAAGAGAATCAGGATAGATATGCACGAAGGAGATATGACAGCATATCTAAATACCTGCAGGAGATAGGACGGGATAGTGTGCTGCAGCAGGATCATGGGGGATCTGAAAGGGATAAAGCTGAGAGAAGCAACGGAAGCGTGTGCAGCCGCCTGAGAACACCATCGGTATCATATGTATTCCTTCCACGACGTCGGTTCTTTTAACAAATTTTTCTACTTTAGAATTTTTCTACTTTAGAAAGTCTTATATAGTATTAGTCAAGTTGATGCAGGGCAATGAAAGATGGTTACAGTTTATGGAGGCTGTTGAAAAAGGATAACATTCTTTACACATTTAGGATAATTCAGGTTCTGGCGCTTAGTATTTTACAAAATGCAGTGCTTCCTACTTTGCCTCGCGTTTTGCAGCGTTACTGAATAATGGCACAAACTGTTAGGGCCTTGCAGGGGTGAATATCTGCAGTCACTAAAAGTGAGTGTGGGAATAGTAAAGATTATATTGTGGCGTTTAATAGCAGCACTCTGTGACACATGACTGCTTTTTTTCCCCGGTCCACGCCTTCACAACCATTTTTCTCTTATAGAGAAATGGGAGGGGGATTTCTTTAAGCAATAGACAAATACACAGGCAACAACCCCATAAACACAGGAACTGCTGGGCTCACCATAAGCTGAGTGAGGACAGGGACATCACTAGATCAGACATTGCTCATGTCCTCATCACACAGCCCTGGGTCATGCAGAGACCCCCTTGGGGTCTGGGACCACAGGCCGGCTGTAACAGGCAGAGCAGCGTGGTAAATGCAGTACTTTAATGGCTGTTCTTTTGCAGCATATTACTTTATTGATCTCTAAAGAAAATCTGCAGTGAGAAGGTGATGCATTTCCTTCTGATATGGAAAATGGAGATGGGCCAAGCTGCAAAAAATTAAGTCCCGATGTCCCAGGTTGCCTTGCTTCAAGTTATCCATGATGCTTCCTCACCAGATAGAGTTCAGTTTTATGAAATCATAAAGGTGAATTTTCAAAGGTTTATATCTTTTGAGATTGTTTTTCAAATCAATCTATCAAACACACACACACACACACACAGAAGTAGGTGATAATTAGCGAGGAAGAAAAATCTCTCAATGTACTTTTGGCGTGGACAGGGCATTGGTGCAGCAGACTCCTTGGGTGCTGTCTCAGTGCAGAATGAACCGTCAAGGACAGGAGCTGCTCCCGTCATTTCCCTGCCTGTTTGATGCAGGCTTCTCTGTCTCTGTGGTTCTCGTGCTTGCCCACAGCTGCCTGGAAAAGTCCAGAATGCTAGCATTTTTTCATACTCTTCCCTGGAAACATAAGCCAAATTTTATGCCAAAACAAATGTCTCATTCATCTTATTGGAATTTTCTTTTAGTAAGCAATTAGGTTTCTTAAATTAATGTTAATAATCAACAATGACTAATGTATTGCTTCTATTATGAAACATTTATATCAAACTCCATTCTCTCTACCTCTCTTGGGTCAGCAGATGTTACTGCCTCCTGCAATGCTCTTCCAAGGCCTCTTCATGGAGGCCTTGGCCCCACATAGTATGCTCCAAGGCACTTCTTCTCTTCATTGACAGCCAGGAAGCAGAGACAGGAAGAGAGGGTGCATGCAGCCCCCAAGGTCACACTCTGTGACTAACACCCTTCAATTAGTCCACAACTCCTAATTTTTCATCATCTATCAGCTATCACATTATGAGTCAATTCGAAGATGAATCCATGGGTGCAGTGATGCCCCCTGTAACCCAGTCACCTTCCAGCTGGTGCTGGGTGGCATTTTTAGTTCCAAACCACCACACTGCCATTCCATCACAATGTGACAATTTTTGAGTTTCCTGTAGAAACTTTGTAATGAAATTAATAAACTCCTAGGATTCATGTAATAACTTCCTGGGTGTCAAATGTCAGAATTCTTTTTTTGTACCAAGGATTGAACTTCATGACTTTGCTCTTGCCAGGCAGGTGCTTATGCCACTGAGCTATATTCCTTGTCCAGAAATATGCATGTTTGAAAACCTCATTCTGGGAAAAAGAATTGGAAAAGAGTACAGGTTTCATGGCTGATAGTTTGGATTTGAATCTGGTTTTTGCTAGCTCTAAGTGTCAGTTACTACCCTGTAAAATAAGCCTGATAACAGTATCTTCATCTTAGAATTTTTGTGGTGATCTCTATAGTGAGTGAAATATTTGGAACCTAGTAAAAGCTCAAGAAATGAAAGGCTTACTCTATAATTGTCAGGGTGGCCAACATTATGAGACCTTAATGAATTTCTTCAATGGTGAGTCACACTGTTACACTTCATAGGTTGTCATCTGTCAAATGGGAATCAGCATTTCATCATAGTGAAACAGGGAGGCAAGGGCTATGACCATCTGTGTAAACTGTCCTTTTCCCTTTGATTTTCCAATAAAATTTTATTTCTCCCTTTTTCAGGTATCTAGAATATTATGTCATAGGAAACAATCTCAGCTTTCCATCACAAGTGAAAAGTGCAGTGCACCTTGGGTTATCTGCAATACCCATTAGCAAGATGCCCCTAAAGCCTGTGCCCCTGAAGAAGTGGTCGTGTGAACTCCCAACAGTGCATGCACCCTCAATGGACCCCCAGTTACCACAGCAGCCTACAAGCCCTACTGCAGACAGCAAAGCGTTGAATAAATCTCATCAATCACATTTCCTATTTCAGTGGGGATGAGTAATGAGATAAACTTTTGTGGGCATTGCTGGTAAATTCTAGGCAGGAATCAGCTTGTCCAAAGGAAAGAAAAAGGAGATATTAGATGAGGATGAGTACTAATCCCACTCATTCTGCTGGATGGCCTATTGATGGCTACAATGATAGACAGGTAAACAAGAGAAGGTAATCATATGAACCCAAAGACTGCAACTTTAAAGGTCCTTCATACAAAAAAGTAAATATTAAAAAGGATACCTCATTTGAATAATATTTTTATAATTCTCCTTTCAATTTCCAGTATTATTTGGCCTTAAATTTGTAAAGATTAGAGCTATTTCAAGTGAGTTTTGTTGCCTTTCTCATACTATTATCAGCACCTGCAGATTTTTCCCTTCCAAAGCAAAGGATGGTTTTTCATGAGCTGATTCCTGATTTTTAAATTTAGCATATTTTTATTGTTGAGTACACTACAGAAAAGTTGCAAGGAAAATGTAGAGTTATTTATAGTCTGACCTTACTGTGTTTGACATTTCCCTAGACCATTCTGGAGGAACATGTCATTTCAGGATTGAGGAATATGGTACTCAGAGTGACCTTCTAAGGTAATCACCAGCCCAGATTTTGTTGGTTTTTCTGTGATATTTGGTCTTTTTGAAAGGA
>PVJX010043814.1:0-13505 GCA_004027295.1 Dolichotis patagonum
ATCTGCCTTCAGAGACAGTAGAAGGAAACTCCCCCGACTTGCTGTACCAAATATGGTCACCTCCTAAGAGATACCCAGATCCCTGGATCCCAATTGTTACGGGGTGGGGGGGGTGTGGTATGTTCGATTCTAAGCCCGTGACCCCGTAGGCAGCAGGCTGGTTACTGGTTGGCTCGGCGCCCTAAGTTCCAACATGATGCGGATCTCAGGAAACACTCTTGCTTCTTGTTTCCCCGCCCTGGGGTGGCCGCACTTGCCAGACCACAGTCACTTACCAGGGCAGCAGGCTAGTTGCGGGTTGGCTCGGTGCCCCTAAGTTCCAACATGGCGCCAGGGATTTAAGATTAAAATGTGACTTTCTTTACATGCCAGAGTGCACAATTCCATTATTGGGGTGAGATTTGTTTTTTGTTTTTTTGGGGGGGGGGTTTGCGGTACTGGGGATCGAACTCACGACTTCATGCTTGCCAGGCAGGCACTTATGCCGCTGAGCTAAATCCCCAGCCCGGGATGAGATTTGTTATGCAAATTAAATGCTCAAATAATTTTCTCTCTGAAAAGGCAACACTTTCATTTGCAGGTCTCACTGGAGCAAGCTCTAAGTTACAGACGCTGTTTGCTCACCCTAAGGAGACAATAGAAGAATTCCTTTCCCTGAGATCTACAAGAAAGTGAGTAAAATTATATGGCAGATGGGATGCCAGGGTCCAGCACTAAATCCACAACCTCTGAAGGCTGAATTGAGGGAAGACTTTTTATACTTCAAAGGAAACAGTACCCTCTCATAAAGAAAGCTTTGAAAGGGATTCAGTCAGTGTTGTGAAGGTTCCTTAAATATGGACCAATTTGTTCTTGTAGGTTCCCCTATAATACTCCAATTTACCTTTAAAAAAATACAAATAAGCATAAGTTTTTCAGGATTTGATAGCTATTAATAAACATACAGAAAAAAATAAAAAATAAAATAAAACTGTACAGGACTTTCATCCTACAGTACCAAGTCATTACACTTTATTGACTGTCATACTTTATTGACTGATTATAGGTGATTTTCAGTATTAGACCTTAAAGATGCATTATTCTAAAAAAAAAAAAAATGCGTTATTCTGCATTCCAGTGGAGGACAAGGTTGCTATTTGCTTTTGAGTGGCAGACTCTACTTAAAAAAAAAAGGCCATTTTGGCCAGTATTGCCTCAAGGCTTTAAGAATTCTCCCACCATTTTTGGTGAAATTTTAGCAAAAGATTTAACTCTACAATTATAAGCAGGGCTCTTGCTGCAATATGTTAATGGTCTGCTAATAGCAAGTCACTATTATGAAAGACATCTATCTAATACCATCTTGGTCCTGAATCATTGGCACAATGAATACAAAATGTCTCTAAATAAGGCTCAGATTTATAAACAGAAAGTGAATTATCTTGGGTTCCAAATAAAAGAGAGGGAATGAAGTCTAATGCCCAATCAGAAAAAAAGCAATTATCAACATCAAAGCTCCTATAAATAGGAGACAACTGCAAAGGTTTCTAGGAATAGTATGTTTCTGCCAAACTTGGGTTCCTAAATCTGACCTCATTGTCAGATCCCTTTTGTTTGTTTTTGTTTTTGTTTTTGTTTTTGTTTTTGTTTGAGACAGGTTCTTGCTATGCAGTTCAGGCTGGCCTTGAGCTCACTTTGTAGACCAGGCTGGTCTCAAATTTACAACAATCCTCCTGCCTCAGCCTCCTGAGTACTGGGATTACAAGTGTGCACCACCACACCCCGTTTATTGTCAGATACCTTTATGAAACTTTAAAGGAACTGGATTCAGAGCCCTTATGTTGGACTGCTGAATGCCAACAAGCATTTGGCACTATTAAAGAAAAATTAACCTCAGCACCAGCCCTGAAAAATCCTTTATATTGTACATCCATGAGGGACAAGGCATTGGGATAGAAGGGAGTATCCATTCAGATGCTTGGAGAATCCCCCCAACCTATAGCTTATTTCTTCAAACAACTGGAACAGACAGAAAAGAGATGGCCACTCCACCTCAGAGCAGCTGCAGCAGATCTCACCTGGGGACAGCCTATTATGGTGTTTGTACCTCACAAAGGGTTGGTTTTGTTAGAGCAAAAAGGGTATTGGTTGACAAGCAGGCCATTCTATTAAATAACCCAAATGTTCTCTTATAAACTACCAATGCCCCAGATTCAGCCAGATTCCAGATTCCAGATTCAGTGGAAACCCTGATTTAGACTGCTTTTAAATTCTTGGCACAGTGTGCCAGAAAGCCAGACCTGCTGGATCAACCACTGGCAGCTTATGGTTAGGAACTGCACAAGGATGACAGTAGCTTCGTAGAAGAAGGAAGGCACCGAGCTTGGATGCTGTGGCAACACTGGACAAGATAGTGAAAGCCCATTAACATTTTTTACAAGGGAAAGCAGTAAACATCTATACCAATTCTGAGTAAGGTTTTATGTCCTTCCAGAAACAAGGACATCAAATATTCAATGGAAATATTGGCTCTACTAAAAGTGGTCATTTTCCCAACACAAGTGCCCAGGGCACCAAAAGGCAAACTTCCATAAGGCAATAGGGAGTCAGGAGGCTGACAGAGCTGTGAAACGAGCTACTAGAGAGAGAGAGAGCTCACTGGGGCTTTGACACCTGACTTGGACCTACTCAGTTTGAGCTTCATTCCACGAATGAGACGAGGGACAAGCTCAGGAATGGGATTTCACTACGGTAGACTCAGACTTGCTATGGGAACGCTGGGATGGCTACGGGGTGATCTTACTCTCTGAAGCCCTAGCACCCAATTTTAAAACACCTGCATTATGGTCAGAATACATTGGCAGATTTAATATTGCCTTATCTAGGGGGCTGAGGATTTAGCTCAGCGATGGAAGTGCCTGCCTGGCAAACGTAAGGTTGTGAGTTCTATCCCTGGTACCAAAAACAAAACAAAACAAAAAAATAAAACAAAACAATATTGCCTTATCTAAAAGGGCCACATTTTAAAAGTACTGCACAAGGTTGGCATTTATGTGCTAAAAATCATCCTAAAACCCAATGTAATCCATCTCGGAGAAGGGTGCAACATAAAGGAGTGCCCCACTTTGAAGTCTAGTAAAGACTTACTCAGATGCCAAAAACTACAGGTCATTTAAATTTTTATTAGTATCCATAGATACTTATCTGGGTGGGTAGAGGCATACCCTACAAGAACTGAGAAAGCAATAGAAGTGATTAAATTTCTGCTTGAAGAACTATTCCCAGGTTTGGTATAAACTTTGTTCCAAATGAGCCATTGTTTGTTTCCGAAATCACTCAAAAGGTGAGAAAAACTTTGCAGAGAAACTGCAAACTACACCTGTCATGGAGCCCACAGTGGACAGGAAAGACAAAAAAGATGAACCATATGCCCAGATTAGCCTTGAACTCACAGCAATCCTGTGAGTTCTGGGACTGCAGATGTGTACCACCATGCCAAACTAGATATCTTTTAAAATCTTGTTTTAAAATTCTGGTTAAAAGCCAGGTGTGATGGTGTGTGCCTATAATTCCTGAGGCAGAAGAACTGTCACATGCTCAAGGTCAGCCTAAACTATACATCTAGTTCAAAGCCAGCCTTAACTACACAGAGATACCCTGTCTCAGAAAAAGTCTGGTTACACATACAACTATTGTATGATTTGCCTTATTTTTAAAATGTAATTCAGCTAGGAGTGGTAGTGCATGTCTATAGTCCAAACATCCAGGAGACTGAGACAGGGGGATCTCCATGAGTCTGAGGCCAGTCTGGGCTACCTATTGAGTTCAAGGCCAACCTGAACTACTAGCAAGACACTGTCTCAAACAAAAAAACAAACAAATAAGTAAGTAAAATAAAAAACACAATTGTCCTGGCATAATGCAGTCAGTCATGATTGTTGCCTTAATATCTATAAAAGTTACTAACTTGTTTTTGATAAATTGGCACTTTGTGTTCTGTTCACATCCTATAACTGGTCAAAGACGTGTTCCTCTTCTTTAAATTTTATTTTAAAGAGAAAAAAATAAATAAACAATGAAAACAAGTTTCAAAACAGGTAGTAGGACAATACTTGATACATTGCATATTGGTGTCTTGTAGTAGTTGTTCAGAGTACAGGACATAGGCATAATAGCATATCTAAACAATATTACACAAAATATCCTTTTTAAGGAACAGAAGCTATCTTGTATATACATATATTTAAGGTATATACATACATTAACTATCTTGTATATACATATATTTTTCCTTTTACTCATTCTTCCTTTCCCTTATCACAGTTTGTCTCTTCTTTTGAATAGTTTCGTCCCAATTCACAATATCTCAAGATGCAAACAAACCTAAAAAAAAAACAAAAGCAAAATGACAACTATAGCTATATAGGTTTTCAAGAAAAGATGCTAGGAAACAATGGTTATTATACTGAATAGTGTTATCTTTAAAATAGTTGCTCAAGTTACCAGATAAAGGAATAAAACAAAACAGTAAAATGGAACTAAACATTAGATTTCAAAAACAAGACAGAAGGAATCCCCAACAGTTGCCACAATGCACACTGCCATCCTCCAAATAGATGCTCAGACCACAATCCCCAGGCCTGCAAAAGTCAGTCAAACAACACAAGCATCAAGTTATTCCTTTCTGGATAAAAAAGATGTATGTTTATACAATGGAATACTACTCAGCCATAAAGAAGGATAAACTGGAGACTTTTACAGGTAAATGTATACATCTTGAGAACATACTCATTAGTGAGATAAATAAGACACATATGTGTAAACATTGTATTTTTTAAAGAGAATAAAACAAAACTGAACAAAGCAAATCAGAACAAAGCCTTTTTATTCCATTTGGGTTGAGCCCTGCCTCTTCACTGATACCTAACACTCTTAAATTATGTTTCTTTGTGTTGTTTTGCAGCCATTGAATTATTTCCTGGTTCCGTATTTTTAAGAGATCTTTCCTTTCACAATTGCTAGCTACAATCCTGTCTTCAAGGTTTGAAAGTCTATCTTCAGTTGAGCATGGTGGCTCATGCCTGTAATCTCAGCATTTGGGAGGCTGAGGCAGGAGGATCAGTGCAAATTTCAGACAAGCCTGGGCTACAAAGTGAGCCCAAGGCCAGCCTGAACTGCATAGCCAGACCCTGTCTCAAAAAGACAAAAAAAGAAAGTCTATCTTCAGTCTCTTTCAAGTGGTTTTTCCAGCTTTCACTAGAATTTTCAATTTCCTGGATCTCCCTTTGAATCTGTTTCATGCATTGTATATTCCTTTCTATATTGTTCATTCAAGGTTTCCATCATTTTCCTATGCTCCTCTTTTTTGTCTATGTCTTCTTTAGACATGCTGAGCAATTCTTTCAGTATGTTTGTGATTTTTACTTTTACCTGAGATATTATTTCTGATTTGACTGCTTTTACAATCTCATGAAGTTGTTTTCTTACTTCAGTTGCTATCCTCTCAGAGATTCCAGGTGCGTGGCTTCCATTTTCTTCCATTACTGTATCTCCCAGACTTGTTCTGTGTGGGCTGGAGGTCTGAGACTGCCTTTTGCTCCTTTGTCTTGACATTCTCCTGGGCTCCTCCAAACAAGCTGGTTGTGGGGTCCCAGGTACTTTCCATGTTGGCAGCTCCTTGGCAGTGTAGGGGAGTGGGACAGGCACCTGGGTTCCTCTGACTCTGCGTTTACAGGGAGGTTGCAGGACCTAGGTGGGCTCCTCCAGACCTGTGCAGCTATACTGGGGTTTCCCCGATGGCCAGGGGTGTGGGTGGTAGGGCTGCTTCTCTCAGCCTGTGTGTCTACACTGGGACTCCTGTGATGGTTGCAGGCACACAGGGCTGTGTTTGTCTGATTCTCTCAGTGGGTGATGGCTGCCCAAAGGAAGCAAGCGCCTCCAAAGATGGCCTGCAGGTGCACCAGGCTTACCTGGCTGGGTGTCGCTGCTCCTGCTGGCTGCCCACAGAAAGCAAGCCTTTTGATATCAGGGGCTGGCAGGTAGAGGTGGATCTGCTGGTTCTCTCTACCTGTAGCTAGCTGCCCACAGGAAGCCCATTGTATTGTTTCATTAGTGTGAGAAGCTGAAAGAAAACCCATAGGTGTATGTGTATGTATCTGTATATAAAAATAATAGTTAAGATCGTTATATTACTGATTTATCTGAGTTCACTGAAGAGAAAGACTTGTACTGGTATTGTTCGGACAATTGAATGCAGATGTCTTGTGCTGTGAGTGAATGATTTGGGGATGACAATGTTCAATGAATATACCATTGTTGCCCCTTGATTGATGTGTTTTGAAATTTTGTTGTAGTTTTTCTTCTTCTCCTTCTTCTTCTCCTCCTTCTCCTTCTCCTTCTCCTTCTCCTTCTTCTTCTTCCCCTTCACATAAAATGGATTTGGAGGGGGGAAAAAAGTTACCCCTTTCACCTCAGTTGCTGTCATCTCACCCTGAGTCCTCTGAATCATCCAGTTTCTTTCTAGGGTTGGGGGTTCTGGGGTTTCCAGGGTTCTGGTTTTCCAGCCCATGCACCAGCTGGTTCATTGAAAGGCGTGCTTTGTCTTCTTGCTGAGTTTTCTCCCCATCCTCATAGGGGAGCCTAGCCATGTTCCTCTTGTCAACAAGAGACAGTTTTGCTCAAAAATATGTGTTCTTAATTGGTCACATACTAATTTTTGCCCACTGTATTAAAAAACTTTTGCAGTTCTGTATGTGCACCTTAAAAGTCCTAAAGGTAGGCGGGAGATTTAGCTCAGCAGCATAAGCACCTGCCTTACAAGTGCACAGTCGTGAGTTCGATTCCGGTACCAATAAAAAAAAATCCTAAAGGTATTAATTACTGAACTGTAAGTCTTGGTCTTGACATTAGTAAATTGTGCGTTTTCTCCCAAATGATAATTCATACTGGTTTACAATAAGAGGGAACACTCAAATATTTGTCTGATGTACCTCTCTGAGAGAACAAAGCTTGTTCACAGAAATCGCCTTTCTTTAATTAATTTGGTCACTATGTTTCTTAGGCCACACCTACTGTGTAGATTGGATTTGCTTTGTTCTTATTGGTTTGTTTTGTCTGCATATAAGTTTTGTTAACTATTTGTCAAAGTTCTAATGTTTCAGGGTGCTGCTACAAAATAGGCAGGATTAAGCTGGGCATGGTGGTGCACTCCTGTAGTCCCAGCTCCAGCAATCAATTACTTCGTTGGGGGTTGGGAGTGACAAGAGCCACCTTATCTCTATGACCATTTTAGCATTTACTAGCAACACTAGCACTTGGGAAGCTGCGTCAGGTGGATCAGTGCAAATTTCAGACCAGCCTGGGCTACGAAGTGAGCCCAAGGCCAGCCTGAACTGCATAGTGAGACCCTGTCTCACAAAAAAAAAGGCAGGATTACATATGACAATGAGCATTAAACAAACTCAGCCTAAGAGTCACTCTTTCCTAGAGAGTAAATATCTCCGATTGTCTAGTTTTGAAATTTATGTCTCTTCCATTGCTTTCTTGTGATCTGCTTTGTTCTGTTTTATTGTGTTTAATTTTACCCTTTTTATATAATTGCATGCATATTTGCATGGGTAAAATGGATGACCATATCACTGTTTTTGTCAGATTGTGGAGCAGAACTGTTGACAGTCTCACTGTTTGAATGTCTACTTTACATGTTTTAACTTTGTAAATTGAACAACTATTTCCAAGAAGTCAGTATGTAATTTGTCAAGCAATAATTTTTTTAGGTTTTTTTGTTGTTGTTGTTCTTTTCCTTTTTTCCTTGGAATACTGTATTGTTGCTACCCTTTATTCTGTTTTTTTGTTTTGTTTTGTTTTGTTTTGTTTCTCTTTAAATAAAATTATTTAAAAAAAAAAAGAGTCACTCTTTCCAAATCTTTGATATTGCTCAAATTTGGCCCAAAAAAGGGGAGAGGGTTTTATGGTTACCATCCACACCAGGTCAAAGAATGAAACTTTGGACAAAGGAGGAAGTTAAGAGAAGAGTTTGTTGAAATATAAGAACAGGAGAAAGCTCCTAATAGTCAGAAAGGGTCCCAAAAAGGATTGCCAAGTGGATGGACTCTTTGTCTAGGCTCTTTTGTGTCTAAGTGGCCATAACAGGTCAAGGTTCTTTAGCCTATAGAACTTGGGCTATCCTTTAAAATGACCAAAAGAGCAATATGACTCTGAGTAGCCATGCACTGATCATACACTCTTTGGCCAGTCAGCAATCTTGCTGTGTTATCAGGGAGAACAAAGCAAAAGAGAAGAGCGGGTCAGCTCAGTAGTCAGGTCTCCATGTTTGTTTTCTGCATTCCCGAGCTTAGTGATCTATATGGCTTGAGTAAATCTTTAACTCTGCGTCATGCTGTTTTCTTCATCAAGCTGACCAGCCAGACTCCATCTTAGGCCCTGTCTTTTGCTAACTGCCTATTTTAAAACTAAATAACTAAACTACCTTGTACATCATGACACGGACTTGAGTCAACTGCCACAGCCCCTCCAACGTGAAACATGTTCTGAACTGACCACCACTAAGGAAGGCTACCTTGGCACCAGGGGACACAGCTGCAAATGGTTACTTGGCGATGCCTTCAGAAAGGAAAAAAATACATTTGGAGACTTCAAGAATCACCCATGGGAGAACCAGAGAAGGACCCCCAAGATCCAGCCACGGCCATGGTGGAACCCAGGAGGCTGCACAAAGAAGCAATCCGCCCGCCCTCTTGGTGAGCACCTTCCTCTGGCGTGAGCCAGGAGGAGACCCAGTAGTGTCTCTTGAGCCTACCGGTGTGGGGGCTTGGAATCAAACATCCCCCCCCAGCAACTGGGGATAGAGGTCTGAGCATGTCTTAGCAGGATGACTGTATGCAACGTAGCAAATATGGGGGTCTCGTCTATCTTCTCTTTGAAAGCAAGTGTTGTTTTCAGTTTTGTTTTCATTATGATTAATTGCTTTACTCTATTCAATATTCTCTTTCGATTGATTTTATAATGTTCTGTCTTTGGTTTGATTTTGCTATACTTAATTGACTAGACAACTATTGTGAAGATAATGAGATATACTATGCTACTTATTAAGGTTATCCCGGTAACCTGCTGTGAAGTTCGGTACCAAATTCACTGCACTGTCTCAGTTGGTTTTGCTCTGTCTTGTTCTGTTGTATTTCTACTACCTTCAAAATAAAAAAAATAAAAGAATCACCCATGTATCAACCCTATCAAAGTAAGTAAACCTACAGAGTTTAAAGTAGAGCTAAAGAGCGTTCTTCCGCCTGATTGCCTAGAGCAAAAGCCTTTCTAGTAGGTGTAGCTGTTAGACATCTTCTGACTTTAGCTTTTGTTTGTATCTGACTTTTAGTGATACTTTTTCAGGATTTTTTTTTTCAGGAAAGTATCTGGCTTTCCCTTGTTTGTGTTCCAACTCCTGGTGATGAGATGCACGTGCTAATCCAACATCAGACAGCCATTGATGTGGCACCTCAAGGCCGTCAAATTGAGGGCTGGACTAACACAAGGTAGGGGGGATTGAAACTAGCACTGCAAAATGGAACTTTAAAAGTTAGATTTTTTTCTTTTAGACATAAATGATTTCTCTAGACTTCCTTCTGCTGTTCACCTCCTTTCCCCAGCCTAAAAGAAGGAATAGAACATGCAGATGCTGGCCCAGGAGGCAGGAGTCCAGTTTCCTTTCCACAAGAGGAGTGAAGTGAATGTGGCTGGAAGTGGTAAAGCAGGTATGGAGACAGGCATTATTTCTCCTTGTCCCCTCTGCTCCTTACTATAAACTCGCATAAAGGGGAGGTAGTGATTTGAAGCAGAAGGGTCCCTCCATCTTCTTTCTCAGAGCCAGCCTTGAGTAAGTCACTTTTCCTTTCCACCAAAATAAGTGGCCTCCTTTGTTTTGGTCAATGGTGAGGAAACAAACATGAACAAATGAATCTACATGGCCGATAACATCCTGCAGTGTGGTCCAACCGGCCCTGGCAGGAGCCATCTGGCTCCAGCAATCAGTTACATCGTTGGGGTTGGGGGGTGACAAGAGGCACCGTATCTCTATAACCATTTTAGCAGTTACTAGCAACACTAGCAATTTCTGAACTTGGGTGGGAACAAAGTGGAGAATCTATTTTATTCTAAAAGGAGTTAACAGGCTACTAAATATCCAACCCCACTGTAATTATTGTCATGCTTATTAAGCTTCCATTTAAAAAATAATTTTTATTTTTATTAGCATTTCTTGCAGTACATAGTGATTACAGTCAGCATAGGGTACACGTACATAACACACATTAGTTCTTTTCACATTCTCTTCCACACTCGCACTTCCTGGTCAAGTTTCCATTTCTTTAACTTTACTATTTTCCATGCAATGTGCTAAGATTTAATATGTATAATCTTATTTAATTCTACCATCAACCTCATGAGTTATGTGTATTTATTCCCATGCTACATTGGAGAAAACAGGTTTTCAGAAGCTACTCTGGAAAGGAGGGCCTAGTGGAACTCTAGGAGGCTGAGGCAGGAGGATCACAAGTTTAAAACCAGCCTGGGAAACTTAGTGACTTAGTGAGAACCTGCCTCAAAATAAAAAATTTTAAAAAGGGCTGGAGACACAAAGGCACTGGTTAAGCCCTCCGTCACAAGAGTCAGAAGGCTACATTACATAAGAGACCTCTGCCCAGTGTAGGACCTGAATCAGGCAATCATTTTTTAAAATTCCAGAGATCAAACACAAAAGCTTCTAAAATTCTACCAAGATATATTCCTGCAATTATGGATTCTAGGAGTCTTCTGTCATTCCGTAAAGATTTCAAGGGTAAGTCTGTGCCCAGCCTTGTGCTAGGTACTGTCGATCAGAGAGGGTCAAAATCTGCTCTCTGGCTGGGTGTGGTGGCACACACCTGTAACCCCAGCACTCAAAGACTAAGGCAGGAGGATCACTGCGAGTTCAAGGCCAGCCTGGACTACGTAGAGAGTTCAAGACCAGCTTGAACTACATAATACGACCCTGTCTCAAAAAAATAAAACAAAAATACACTCTCAAGGAACACTTAGGATGCGGGAAGGGGCCAGGGATTTAGCTCACTGGCTTAAGTGCCTGCCTGGCAAGTGCGAGGTCATGAGTTTGATCCCTGGTCCCCCCCCCCCAAAAAAAAGGATGTGGGAAAAGTTGAGAAGAATCTCAGGAACATCCTGGAGAGGATGGAGAGGAAAAACAGCATGGAAGAGCAGACAAGACGAGCTCAGAAGTTAGATAAACACATGAGGCCCTAGGCTCAATCCCCTGCACCACACACCAAAAAAGCTAGACGTATACACTATCTGACTCAGTGATTTGACGTTGGACAAATCTTTCCATCTCTGAATATTTCCACTGGCAAAATAGGGTTGCTATTCCCCATCTTAAAGGGATTGTTGAAAGATTTAGAACCAGTTCATTCACAAGTGTGAACCGCCCCTGCCCCCCACCTCACTCCCCCCACCTCAGAGTGCCCCTAGGGCATGGAACACCTGAAAAACACCCTGTGGGCATGGAGTGCTGGAGGTGAACAGGTGTTCCAGCCCCAAGAACATGGGTGTGTAAGAAGTGAGCTAGTTAAGCAAAGGAGTGTGGTATGACAGGTGCATAAATAAATGTATTGTGGCGGTTCGGCAGTCTCTGTGTCCCATCCAGAAAAGGGCTTCCTCCACCTGACCCCAGCTTTCTGTCTCTATAATTTTCTTCATCCTCTCATCATTCTTCTACTCCCCACCCTCACCCTATCCCAGGAGCTTAGAGACCTCTTTCGTAAATCAGGAGACTAAAAAAGAGCTCTAATGACTTCTTGTTTCTCAGAAAAGGTGACTCCTGATGAGTGTCAGAGGACAGGAGCTGGGTGTGGCAGTGCATACCTGTGATCCCAGCACTCAGAGAGCCAAGTCAGGAGAATTGCTTCAAATTTGAGGCCAACCTGGGGAATATAGTGAGTTTAAGGCCAGCCTGAACTGCATAGTGAGACTCTATCTCAAAAAAATTAAAGAACTTTTAACTTTAAAAATGTTTTAATTTTTAAAAAAAGGACAAGAACTCACCAAGTAGCAGGGACAGGGGCCAAGTGGAGAGGAGAGTAGGTGTCGCCTGTGGTACAGAGGCCAGCGAGGGAGAAGGGGCAGTTGGGGAGGCAGCTGACCTTTGGAGGTCAAGCCAAGGGTCTTAGACTGGATTCCAAAGCCCCTGGGGAGTCATAGTGGGGGAGAGGCAGGGTCATTTGTGTGAGTTAGAAACCTATGTCTTTCTGGCCACAGTGCACAAAATGGGTTGAAGTTTCCAAAAGGACAAGGGCCAGTGAGGACCCGTAATAATAAACTGCCACAAGCCAGAGAACACTGGTTGTGGTGCCACATTGCTAGTCATGGTGAAGATGTTGCCACATAGCTTACCCAACAAGGATGGGAAGCAGGTCCGTGCTATCCTGCTTGAAGCTCTAAACTATTATTGCATGTCACAGATATCACAGTCTCATCTCACTTGTTCCTTCACTCAGCAAGTCTTTACTGAACACCTACTATGTACCACATACTATGTAGATGCTAGAGATTCCACAATGAATGAGACAGACAAGATCCTTGAAACTCAAGCTCATATTTCAGTGGGATGGATCCTCAATAAACAAATAATTGTGAGTCAGTGTGGTGGTGCATACCTGTGACCCCAGCTATTCAGGAGACTGAGGCAGGCAGATCATGAACTCAGGGCCAACCTGGGCAATTTAGTGCTTAGTGAGAATCTTTCTCAAAATAGATTTTTGAATGGGCTAGGCCTGGGCTTGGTAGCGCACACCAGTAATCCCAACGCTCTGAGGCCTGAGGTAGGATTGCTGCAAGTTCAAGACCAGCCTGTCCTATATAGTGAGTTCAAGGCAAGCCTGAACTGTATATGAGACCTAACTTGAAAAGCCAAAAAAAGAATAAATGTATGTGTTAGAGACAGATGATTAGGGGGAAAATGATGGTTGCTTCAATCCAGGTAAGAGAACAAAAATGAAAAATTCTCAAAATCCCTTTATGTCATAAATTTAATCAATTCAACAGTGTTAAGAGGTGGAATCTGTACTCCAGAGGCTGAAGCAGGAGAATTGTTGCGCGTTCAAGACCTGCCTGAGTGGCCCTGAAGCAAGGCCAGCAGATTGCTGTAGCTGCTGGTTTCAAACAGGAGCCTAAAGAGAATTCTTTCTGTGGTCTGTTGGCCATTTCAGAACTTTGGAAATGGAATGGTCAATTCATCAGAAAGAAATAGCAGGTGAGTATGGTGGACTTTCAGGGGTCTGCCGGGGAGAGACCCTGGCACTTCGGGACCTGCACAGTGCGGTTGACTCGGGGTGCTGGGAGAACAAGGAACTCTTTCCGTCTGGGGGGGGCGACTGTGATCCTGCCTGCATGTGGGCTGAGAATCAGACATCTCATGTCGTCCTGTCCCCCATCCCGTGTCCCCCCCCCTCCCCCTGCTTAAGCAA
>PVJX010043815.1:0-13480 GCA_004027295.1 Dolichotis patagonum
AAACTTCTGGATTCACGTGCAGTAGCTATGGCTTGCACTGGTTCAGCCAGTCTCCAGGGAAGGGCTTAGAGTGGATCATATACATCAATAATGACAGTAGTTACATGAGCTACGCAGACTCCATGAAAGGCCGATTCACAATCTCCCAAGAGAATGACAGGAACACTCTGTAACTGCAAATCAGCAGCCTAAGACCTGAAGAGAGGGCTCTGTATCACAGTGCAGAAGACACACAGTGAGGGGACATCAGTGTGAGCCTGTACCAAATCTCTCCCAACTCGGAAACAGAATTGGGTGCTCTTTCTATGGGGAAAGAAACAGAGCACCAGAAGTAGATGCAGGAAAGGAAGCTGGCATGTGAGGGCTTTCATTTGGCCTCTAGAATTTTCTTTCTGTTTTAACATCCTCTGACCTGAGGAGATCCTGAAATAAATAGCATTTAGATGACTTTTGACCTATCCAAAGTCAAGTAAACATTCTAAGTTTAATCCCAAATTAATTAATTAATTAATTCTAAATTAATTAATCCTAAATTAATTAATTAATTCTAAATTAATTAATTAATTAATTCTAAATGAATTGCATGAGTGCATATATATGTACTTTATGTACTTACTTTTTCCATCTTCTATTTGGAACTTCACTTAATATTTATCCATAGCATCTCAAGGAAACCTAAAAGTTTTATGAAATGTCATTTGTTTTAAAGTCATATTAAGTGGGTGTGGTGACTCATTCTTGTAATCCTAGCACTTGAGTGCCTGTGGCATGAGAATCAATTGAAAATGGAGACCAGTGTGAGCTACTAAGTGAGCCCAAGGACAACCTGAACTGCCTAGTGATACCATGGCTCTAAAAGACACAAAATTTTGAATGAACATCATCTGAAAAAGAACTAGCTAATTTTATTTTCATGATTTGTTGTCAAATGCTGAAATAAATGCTTCAGAGTTTGGAATTAAATCCATGACATCCCTGTTTATAAGATCTGAGAAACCACAGCCCAATCCTCCCTTTGGCAATGTAAGAATACATGATTCCAAGACCAGTCCCAGTTCCATTAGGAGTCCCTTGTTCAGGGAGGGGAGAAGGGTAGAGGGGGAACCTGGTGAACTCAGAAAAGAGCCCATGGGCTTTGGTGAACTCTTTCTGTCTAAGGGCAGTAGGAGTACTTGGACTTACACTTTCTTTTCTTACAAATTAGAAATTCATAAAATATAACATAGTACCAGGTAAACACTCTGTCCCCAGGGACCCGAAACTCCTGGACCCATAAAGTGGCCTGGGCTGTTTGGATCGAAAATCTGCACAGACCTGCATCTCAGCGCGACTCTTTGGGACTGGTAAGCACACCCTTCATCCACAGGGAACTGCCTGGAGATCGGCATATGGGCCAGGTCTGTTTGGGCCTGTAGCCCCGCCCTTCATCCCCAGGAAGTCTCCCAGAAAGCAGCATCATGGCCTGTCTCTTTGGGACACGAAACTCTCGGTCCCGCAGCATGGCCCGGGTGGTTTGGATTGGGAATATTGTGGAGACTGGCATCTTGGCCAGGTCTGTTTGGGACCGGGAACTTTTCAGAAACCAACATTCTGGCCTGACTCTTTGGGACCTGTAGGCCCTTCACTCGCAGGGAACCTCCTGGAGACCTGCCTGGGACAAGGCAAGGAGGCCTGGCCTGCCTGAGATTCCACAGGCTCCTGGGTGGCCACACCCAGCATTCGCCTTACAACTTAGGGAGCCAGGAGCCAACAGAGGGGAGTTAGGACCCTGTGAGGAAGCCAGGAGCCTGTCGGGGAGCCACTGCCCCTCCAGGAACTGAGGGTGTAACAGGTAATTTGCCACATAAGCAGAGAAAGCTTTGGAACACCGCTCGAAGTAAGGAAATATAGAAAAATGACAAAAGGAAAGACCAAAAGGCAGGATGAAAGCCCTAGCATGCCCTCCCAAGAAAGCTTAGAAGCTGTGTACATAGAAGAAAAAAGAAGCCATACACCTGAAATGTCTGAAATGATAACAAATGAAATAAATATGCAAATAGGGAAAGCTATGGAGAAATTCAAATCAGAAATACTTGCCCAGGTAAAAGAAGAATTGATAAAAACAGTGAAAGAAATAGTGAACGCATCTAGTGAAAACACAGCTAAAAATTAGAGGAACAAAGCAAACAGATAGAATCCCTCAAAGAACAATATAAGAAACAAACAGAATGCATAAAGCAGATTCAAAGAGATATACAGGACATGAAAAATTCTATTGAAAGCTGTAAAATCCACCTCAATGAAAGTGAAGACAGAATTTCAGACCTCAAAGATAAGATTGCAGCCAGTGAGCAGGAAAGACAAGATCTTTTAAAAATAACAAAGAATCAGAAAATAACAATTCAACACCTGCAAGATGATGCAAAGAAAAATAACATAAGATTAATAGGGATAAATGAAAAAGAATGGGACAGCCCAAATGATATCAAGAGGATATTTACAGAAGTAATAGCTGAAAACTTCCCAAACATGAGAAGAGAAACAGACATCTGGATAAGTGAAGCATATTGAACTCCAAACAGCCAAAATAAAACTACACCCAGACACATAATAATCACCATCCCAGAAATCCAACATAAGAACAGAATACTAAAAACTGTTAGAGAGAAAAGAGAGATCACCTATAAAGGAAAACCTATCAGAATCACGGCAGACTTCTCAACACAAACAATGAAATCAAGAAGAGCATGGAGTGAAGTATTTCAGATCCTAAAGGAAAACCACTTCCAACCCAGAATGACATACCCTGCAAAACTGTCCTTCAAAACGGATGGAGAAAAAAGATACTCCCATGACAAAGAACAGCTGAAGAACTTCATGAACACCAAACAAAACCTACAAAGAATACTGAAAGACATTCTAGATACACACGGGAGAAAACCACCAAGCAAGGCAGACAATTAAACAGAATCAAAAGTTAAAGACACAACAGCAGAAAAATAACATGTCAATAATAAACCAATATATAGCAGTTACAACCATTAATGTAAATGGCCTCAACTCACCAATCAAAAGAAACAGACTGGCAGAATGGATCAAGAAACAACATCCAGCCATATGCTGTCTACAAGAAACCCATCTAACCTAAAAGGACACTCATAGACTGAAAGTCAAGCAATGGAAAACAATGCTTCATGCAACAAAAAACCAAACAAAAGCAGGAGTGGCAATCCTGTTTGCAGACAATGTGAATTTCAAACCAAGAATGACCCAAAGAGATAAAGAAGGTCACTACATACTAGTTAGGGGAAAACTTCAAGAGGAAGAGATAACAATCTTAAATATATATGCAACAAATTCCAGAGCACTCAGCTATATAAAGCAAATACTAACAGAAATGAAAAATCAAATAAGAAATCATACAATTATAACAGGAGACTTTAACACACTATTGTCCCAAAAGAACAGATCAACTAGACATAAAATCAGCAAACCTCACTGTCTTTTACATTTCAAAAGTACCCAGAAGAGGCTTCCCAGAGGCTCCTGGGGAAGATAACCAGTGCCTTTAGGACCATCATCCTGCCATTTGGTGGAGAAATGTCATTGTATTCTCTCAGCTCCCTTCATCAGAGGAAAAGGCCCCTTTCCAGGCCAAGGAGACTGTTCCATGCTAGCAAACAAGGTAGGGATGGCTGTGATTTTACTGAGACTCTAAGGTCCTGAATAAACTCCCGGAGGAATACATTACAAATGGGTTCTAACTCTTGAGAGACATTCCTTACCATACAAGGCTAAGGAGCAGTAGGATATGAGGGGATAAAGACTCTATCTGAATTACAGGAGTCCAGTTGGCGACTATTAAAGACTGAAGGATGGAGAAACAATGTCCTGTCAATGACCATGGCAGACCCGATGTTGGGCTTGAAAAAGGCAGTAGCTTTTCTTGCATTTGTTGGTGAACCTGTCTGTGAAAATTGTGTCTGCTGTTGAAGAAGGCCTTAGAGCTCTGAATGCTCTCCTTTGCCTGGTGGCTGCTCACCATGGGTTTCTCTCAGATATAGCAATTCGGCCATGGCTGGGGTATCTTATGTTTCTCATTTTTCTCCTTGTCCCTCATCTCATTCCCCTGGTACAGAAAGGGTACCAGAGCTGGGCCAGGCCTGGTGAAGCCTCTCAGATCTGCTTCCACATTGATTCATATTTGGAAACCATCTCCTTTATTAACTTCTGGGCCTGGGTCCTACACCCCAGGAAAGGATCCAAGTAAATAGGGCAGTTCAGCTGCAAGGGTAACACACAGCTCAGTTCACCCATCAAAACCCAGTGTTCCATCTCCAGTGCTTGCCCAGGACCTGTCCTCATGACAGATGGCCTTCTTGGCAACCAATGCCACAGCCATGTATTACTGTGTGAGGGACATATGGAGGGACCACAGTGTAACACAGACACAAAACTACCTGCACTGTCCATCTAAGGGAATGCCCAGGCCTTGCAGTGGATGCTCTGAAACACAGAGCAAAGTCTCAGAAGCAGGAGAGGGACACATATATCTGCTCTAGTCTCATAGAAACAGCCTTCTCCAAGACATTGTTCCCCTTCTCACCTGTGTTTCTTCCTTTACTAAGCTCTCATGGAGGACATCACCTCACAATCTGACTACATATGTGGGATATTCTGAAAGAATCCTTAATAAAACCTTGGGCCTCTTCCACAGGATATATTGCAATATTGAAGGGGCACTGGTCAAGCCCTGGACTGTGCCAAAGCACAAGCTGTCATAGGCCTTCACTGTAGTCTGGGAAGATGCTTGGTGGAACCATTCTGCATCTTCAGTTTTTGTATGGTTTACACTGTGTGGTGAAACTATTCTACTGTACCATTTTCAAGTAGTGCTTCAAGCTACAGTATAATAAACAGGTTTTTGATCAAACCCGAGGAAATTGGGGAAGAAATGATGTGGTCAGTAAACATTTGAAATCAGGCTTCGAAGGATTTTTGTCACAGGATATGAATGCTTTTTCCCAGGGAGCAACTCTCACTCTCTGGAAGCACATTTTTGCATTTCAAATGAACCTGGTGCCAACAGTCTCCCTTGCTGCCTTCATCAGTTGTTCACTGGTGAACTTATGACAATACAGCACAAGGACCTGACCAAAGTTAACTGCGCAGTTGTAAGCTTCCTTTCCTCCAGCTCCTGGAGAGACACTAACCAATCTTCATTGAATCAGAAACGACTCTAAAGGTGCTCCTGAGGTACTGAGCTCAATATTTGTAGGAGAACAGATTCAAGCCTGTTTGTGCAGGCCTCTGATATCCGGATGTGATTGTGCTTGCTCTCTCACCATCTTATGTGCTGTGGGGATCTCAGTTTCTGAAACTCCTGTAAGCCACCATAAATAACCAAAGGCTCCCTTTCACACAATTCCACAGAACCCTTCATTCTGGTTCTGCTGTGAGCTCCAAGCTGTCCTGCAGGGCTGCACTTATCAGTATCATCACCTCAAAATCCATTTTATGCCTGTGACAACTCCATTGGTGGGCACAGTCGCTTCTTCTTGTGAGTCCAACAGGGTACTGGTCCAGGCATGAGGACAGATGCCTCATGGTCATCCCCACACACTCCCTCATGGTAACAGCCAGACAGTAATAAAGCTGGAAAGACACTGCACCTGCACCTCATGCACTGTAGGCCTCCACCCACTCATGGACTGGAGAAGCCCAGTTATTTTGCCTTCATAATGGATGGTTCTTCAGAACTTGGAGGGAGCTGGTTTTTCACTAGCCTCCAGGGTTTATTAAATGAATGAAAGACTCAAGAGATGAGAGTTCCAATCAACTAATATAGACATTCAGGCTGCTGCTGTCATAAGCTTCTCAGTGCTGAAATCCTGGAAGCATCATGCTTAGCCTATGCCAGAGCCACACTGCTGACCACACAGTTTCTGCCTTGGGTCCACCTTGCTCAAGGAAGTGGCTATGCTGAAAGCTGGTTCTCAGTCAGAGGATCCTGTGCTTCAGTGAGTTGTCTGTATCACACAGCCTTATAGTCCTTATTATCAAGAAGTCAGACACACAGACAAATGGGCATCACTTCTGTTAAATATCGGTTACCCCTGGGGACTGTTCAGCCTGCTGAATTCCACAGCCCAAAAATGGCCAACATTTCTGAGGCCATGACTGCTGCCTTGCTCATGTTCCTGTCTGCACTGGGCCTCCCACGGAGTCAGTATCAAGAAAAATGTGGATATTGAATCAGAATTCATAGGCCATGAGTATTAACTTTCTTGCTTCCTTCTTTCCCCAGGTGTCCTGTCCCAGGTGAAGATACAGGAGTCAAGCATATGAATTGTGAAGTCCTCACAGTCCATTCTTGGGGACACTGTCTTGAGCACCAGTGCTACTTGGGACTGGATCAGGCAGCCCGTGGGGAGATGTCTTGAATGACTGGAAAGGACAGATTACAGGTCCAAGTGGTGTAACAAGTATGCAGCATCTACTCAAGGCCAAGTGACTCTCACCCCTGACACATCCCAGAACCAGCTCTCCCTGCAGCTGAGCACTGTGAGCTCAGAGGACACAGCTGTGTATTATTGTACAAGACACACATTGAGAGGATATCAGTGTGATAAGTAGACATAGACCTCAGTGCTGGAGCCCTTAGGAACAACGGGGTCACTCACAATTGGAAGACATAAGTGATAAGAAAGTGGAGAGGGGAGACATATTTCAGGGTATTCCCAGGATCTTCATAGGCCTTAGAGTAATAAAGGTGCAACATGTAACTCCCTATTGTGTCCTAAAGTAGTTTTGCTGCATAGCTCAACAAGCAAGATCTCATCAGAAGCTCCTTTATACCATTTTGTAAAATACGTTACTTTTCTTAACCCCCCCAAAATAATTAAAATGTATCCCTCTGTATCATGGAGGGGAGAATACACACAATTATTAGTCACAAGAAATCTCAGTAAACATGATTCTTTAAAGAATGAATCACCCTTGAAAAAATTTATTTTGGGTTGTCATTGATTTATGGTTCACTTTTTAGACAAGAGACTTTTTCATTCATGTCAATTTTCCACCTGAATTTCCTTTTGTAGCCCTTTTATTTTTTCAGTAAATGTAAAATTCACTTAACATAAAGTTGGTCATTAAAAGTATACAGTTTGTTCACACTTAGTACATTTAACCATCACCTCTATCTAGTTCCAAAACATTTTTTCTTCATAAAAATATACTGAGAATGAAGAACATGAACTTCCTTTTGTCTCCTTCCTACAAACCCCTACTAATGGGACACATTGTGCTTCTTTTGCATTATTTATTCATTTATTCATAGTGAGTATATTTAACTTGGAGGTTTGATAAATGCACATATTGCATCTTGATGATTTTTACTCCACCTGTTCTCCAACCTTCCCCTCATCTTGTGTTTCCCAGATCCCCTTTCTACCCATATAGAGTCTATAACTCTACTTCAAAACATGGACTTTTATTTTTCTCTCTAAATTGCTTATAGTTAGGGGCTGGGGATTTAGCTCCGTGACATAAGTGCCTTCCTTGCCAGCGCATGGTCATGAGTTCAATCCCTGGTGAAAAAATAATTGCTTATATTTGGTCCCTTTACATTAAAGACTCCATGTGTTATTTAGGTTTTTATAACTGAATTATTTTTCTTGGAATTATGATCTCTGTTATGGATTAAAAACTGGTGGTCAACTTAACGACAGTTGAATTGAATCACCATACTGCTGAGAATCAATGCTTCATCTGAGGAAAGTTTTCAGAATAAATGGAGTCATGGAGAATAAGGAAGTGCATTCAGGTGTTAATGTGTTGAGATTCATTGAGGCATGGAGGTGTTTTGAGTTCTCTTATGCGTTTCTGTTTGAGCCCTTGGTTCTCCTGGAGAAACTTTGATCCTACATCGAGCATTGCTTCCTAGCTCCGGAGGGGAAGACAGGTGCCACTTGGTCTCCAGGATGAACTCGTGAGACTGGCTTCCTGGCATGTACTCCACTGTGCTTGTCAGAGAAGGAGCATGGAGCCTCCATGTTGCTGAGGATGGCTGTGGTGCTTTTCAGGACAGCCCTGGTCTTTGTTGTGAGTGAGACTTCTTGGATCCAGCATAGAACCCTCCACCTACCAGTAGAGCTCCTTCACCCTGCTGGCATAGACTTTCTAGCTTCCACTGCTGACCTTTTGGCCTTCCCAGCATGGATACATAAAATAGACTGATGCGAGTCCTTCTTTTGGGCTCTAGACTTCCAGTTAGACTCGTGGAAGGCACTGTTCTGAGCTCCGGTTTTCATTTGGACTCACATGGGACATTGTTGTGAGATTCAGGGGCTTGATTAAATACTCCATATCTTTGGTGTTGTGGATAGATTTCCTGCATTTTCTTGTGTTAATTCAGGTGACCATCATAAAACAATAATATAAACTCCATGTCCTGATTCAAATTGTTCTGTGTACAACCCTTGGCTACAACAATCTCAAAATTCATCAATTTTTCTTCAAATGTTTCAAAATCATTCTTATTTATGACTAATACTCCTTTGTTTATATACGCCATATTTTTCTTCATGGCTTAATATTTAAATTACATGGATATATATTTACATAGTTATTTTTTATCTATTAAGATGAAGTTTCTTTGAAGAGTAAATGTGACTTGCATTCATCTCAAATTAAGCTGCAAATTTTGTGAGTTTTGGTTTCCTTTGAGTGTCAAATCATCATCATCTAAAAATGAATCAGATCATTTTATCTTCATGACAAGGAGTTGTCTAATGCAGAATTAAATGCGTCAGAGTGGGGAAAGAAATCCTTCACTTCCCTGTCCTCAGGGTATTAGAACACACAGCTCTTCCCTCAGCCAGGTCATTCCAGGAGACTTTGTCCCCAAAATCAGAACCAGCACCATGTGCAGCACAGTGCTAAGGGAATTAAGGAATAGGGGCAGCCTGGCTGCATTCAGGACACTGCTCAAGGGCCTCACTGAGCCCTCTGATAATGGTAGCTCAACAGGAGTAGGGACTGTACTTTATTTATAGAGGTTAGAATTTAGGATTTATTCCAGACAGTAGTAGCATTCTCTCTTTTTGATATCTCTTTACCTACCTACCTACTTACTTATATATAATCTCTCTTTTTGCTTGAATCACCATGTCCTTTCAAAGCCTCATATACATATAAGCAAGACTTTTCAGAGTTGCCTAGACTGAGGGCTTATGAATATGTTTTAAGAGCACATGTTAATGAAATGGCTTGAGTGTAGGTCTTGGATTGTACAGTGGAAATCCCACCCGGGCTTGCTTTCACCATAGATGGTTTACCCCTATATGAAGAGCAGGCACAAGGATCTTCTCTATCTGTTAATAAAAGTGTTGAAGGGATGGGGGTCTGTATTTCCAATACTTAAGCAGTTATTAGTATTTGAAAATTATTTTGCCAAATCCTTAAATGTGAATTTTCTGGCAAATTATCCATTTTTGTTTTCTCACACAGTTTCCCTTTGTTTGTCACCTTTTATACCATTCAATTCCCTTCTTATTTGGCACTTACTCCACAGGAGCCAAATCTAAAAGTTCTTCCAAGTAATCCTAATCCATGGTCAGGATGTTATTTTTAATCTTCTCAACATGTTGGCTAACAGGAAGGGTGAAGTGATTTGTTGTTCCTCTTCTTACTTCTCCTAGGCTCAGAATGGTTTGTGCCAGTTCATGGGAAGGGTGTATTTGGCTTGTTCTCCTCAAAGGACTTGCACCCTTGTGCCAGGTCATGGGAAGGGCAAATGGTCTTCTTTTTCTTCTTGGTACTCCTCTCAGGTCCAGAATGGCTTCTGCTGCCTCACAGGAATGGTAAATTTGACTTCTTTTCCTATCAAGACCCTCATAGATTGTGCTGAGTAACAGGAAAGATGAAATGGCATCTTGTTCTCGATATTCCTCTCAGACCCAGCATGGCTTTGAACATGTTCTTGCTTTTAATAAAATAGAGCATTTAACAAATGTGTGGTGACACTGAAGCACATAAAATTCTTTCAAGCATAACACCACACAGGAAATTGAAGAAAGTTGTTTTTATATGTCTCAATAATACATTCAAAACATAAGAAAAATTTTAAAACATTAAACAAATAGACAGGTAATATAACCATTTAATTTTGTTAAAACAGTTATGTTTATACATGATTGTGAATTATTCTATGTCGTTAATGATACAGTATTAAATCAACTATATTATGCATTTTGATATTACCAGAGCTCACAAAAGTTAAAATATGAAAGTGACTTATTTATTCTCATGAACAATAAACGAAGACTGAAAATGTGGTGTACTTACAGAGTAGAGGTAAATTTGAGTTGTTTTAAGAAAATGGGTGGATCTGGAGGTAATAAGTGTAAATTAATTTAGATAAAGAAGGTGAAATAGCACACGATCTATCTAAAATAAGAGACACAACTTAGAAACAATTCAAGAACGGAATAAAGTTTTTTGAGTTCTCCATTCACTGTATTTTTGATAGGCATTGCCTGCCAAAGGAATAGCTTTAAAAAACTGTTGTATTATATAAGTGGTATAAATCATGAAACCTTAAAAACTTCATAGTATGTTTTATGTAAGAAAAAAAAATATACACGTGCTAAATGGAAAAAAATGATAAATATATTTTGGAAAACTAAAGGAAAATAATAAATGGAAGGATGTTAGAGGGAATCTGGTGAAACAAGAATTAAAGAGTTTTAGGTACAAGTGAATGTGTATACAAGAAATATATCCATTATATACTGCAAACACTATTGAAAAAATGAATAAGAACCAAAAAAAGTTAGAAAAATTTGAGACAGTGGAAGTTAACCACAGGTTAGATCAAGAAACTCAGTAACAGGTAGCAAAGGAATGCCAGCACTGTATTCTTTCATAAAAGAGCAGAACACAGCACAGGCACACACATTCTCAACACAGGGTTAGGGGTCTACAAACCACAACAGGAATGTCCAGGAGCTGGACCAAGAATCAATCTGCTCACTGATCAGGAGAGCAAAGACCTAGACAATGTTGATGACATTCACACAGCATCAGATTTTATATGGAGAACACAACTGCTCATGGCACTCAACATTTCTTATGTTCACAAAGCAAGCATCATTAATATAAAAAACATGAGTTGAGTATAGGGACAAAAATGAAAGCTGATGAAGAGTTACAAACACAACACAGCACTGTCACAAGAGCTATAATATCCTGTTGAATGTGTCTTTGTTACTAGAGTTCCCTAGTGCACTCATATCTGCTGTGGACACTGCCTGCTCTGAGGGTCCAATCACAGTGCTGTTTAGATGGCAGGAAGAAATGCAAATAAGGCCTCCCTGTGCTCATGAAAAGCAGCCCAGCCCTGACCCTGCAGCTCTGGGGAGGAGTCAAGCACCGGATTACCAACTATTACCAGTCAGTGATTAGTACTTAGCACAAACAATTGCTATGGATTAGGGGCTGAGTTGGGTTTTCTTGTTTGCACTTCTGAAAGGTAAATTATGGAGAACAAGGAATTAGAAAAGGAGATGTCAACATGACTGAGATAAACAGTGGATATATGTCACAGTTTCCTGACCAGGATATCCTTGTGTTTTCTGTTGTGTAGGCTGAGGGGCAGCTGTCATGATAGTACTTACATAAGTTATGCAGACACCTTGAAGGGCTTATTCATCATCTTCCATGACAATGGCAAGTACAAACTGTAACTGCAATTGAGCAGCCTAAGACCCGAGGACATGGCTCTCTATCACAGTGCATACCACACACAGTGAGAGGATATCATGGTGTGCCCACACAAAAACTCTCCAGACTTGGAAGCAGACGGGGGCATTTGTTTCATGGGAAAAGACACAAGGCACCAGGAGCAGGTGCAGGAATGGAAGCTGCCATGTGAGGGCTTTCATTTAGTCTCTATGATTTTCTTTCTCTTTTAGCATCCTGTGACCTGAGGAGACCCTGAAACATATAGGATTCACGTGATTTTTGACCTATCCAAGGTCAACTAAACATGCTTGGTTAAAATTAATTGCATAAGAACATACCTATGTACTTACTTTTTTCATTTTCTATTTAGGAATTTCACTAAATGGTCATTCATTGCCACCTCAAGGAAACGAATTTTTTTTGAAATGAGAATGCTTTTAAATATCAAATTACTTAGGCATTTTGGGCCATTATTGTAACCCTAGCACTTTGGAGGCTGAGGCAGGAGAATCAACTGTACATGTGAGAGCATGTACAGTTACAAAATGAGCCCAAAGCCAGCCTGAACTGCATAGTGAGACCATGTCTCCAAAAGATGAAAAAAGTTGATTGAACATCCTGTAAAAAAGAACTTGCTAGTTTTATTCTGATGATGAGATGTTGTCAAATGGTGAAACAAATGCTTCAGAGTAGGAAATTAAATCCATGACATCCCTATTTATAAGATTTGTAAAAACGTGGCTCAATCCTCACCTTGGCAATGTAAGAACACCTGATGCCCCAGCTCAGCCCCAGCCCCATGAGGAGTCCTCTGCTCAGGGAGGTGGGCAGAGGTGGCAGCTGGCAGAACTCAGGACAGAGCCTATGGGGTTCAGTGAGATCTTTCTGTCAAAGGGCACTAGCATGACTTGGGAATGCATTTCACTTTCAGACCTTAGAAATTAGGACTTCATAAAATACAGCATGGTACAGTTTAAACGCTCAATCCCCCTCTGTCTTTCTATCCCTCTCTCTATACTCCCTCATTTAAATCAGTTAAATAATGGAGAATATATAAGAACAAATACTCCTTTTTCATATATTCAGAATTTCCTTCCTAAACTAATTTTCATAATTCTGAATTTATACATTTAGTTCATTTTATAAGAGTCTCCTTTCTCAGTTGATTCTGCATTTATCAGTGGCATATACTTTCATTTTAAAAAGTCAAATATACCCCCATACTTAATGTAATTGCTGTCATCTTCTTCGAAGCAGGCACTTAATAATCAGTAGAGATTTGTGAGCCATATGTACTGCAAACATGTACAAATAAAATTAAATCACTTTAAAAGGTTCATCATCAGGTGTTCCTGTTGACTGGGTCAGAAGGATCACAGGCAGGACATAATTTGTACCCAAAATCTAGATAACCACATAATACAAATCCTCCCTAATTGAACTGTGCTTGGCAAGCCCCAGGCTTTAGCAGGGCCAGGAGCCCAACAGAGGCCCTGACTGTGAGTGCTCTGGTGGCAGCAATATCCCAGCATGCACCAGGCAAACTTGGAACTCTGCACCCAGGCAGTAAGACCACACCCTGTGTCTGATACCACTGGAAGAGGGACCAGAGGGCCTAATTGGACTCTGCTGGACAAACCCTAGGCAGCTAGCAGGCCTGGGAGCCACACTGGGCCCTGACTGTGCTCTGGTGGCAGGGAGAATCCCAACGTGCACCAGGACTACTTGGAACTCTGTGCAAAGGTAGTAAGACCAC
>PVJX010043816.1:0-13479 GCA_004027295.1 Dolichotis patagonum
TTTTTATTTCTTTGTGTCCCTCCAGTAAAAGGCAAGGACTTTGTCTACTGTTTTTATTTAACTACTGTACCTCTAATATCTAGTAATTACCTGATATCTGATCTCAGTAATTACCTGCTGTGTTAATTATTAAATCCTGAATCAAAATTCAAACTGATAGCGAAGCAGCCAAGGTGTCACTGTGAGTTGAATGAGTGATCTCAACACAAGGTATAATTAATTACAAACTCTATAAGAGGTGTTTTGGGAGAATATGTGGCTCAGTGGCTGGGTAGACTCTACCATAAATTATTCTTCCCCTAGTCATGGTATATGAAACTCTTCCATTGGCCATTCAAATTTATGCTTTATGTTGAAAGCTTTCACCTTCTCCTATATGCCCTACTAACACTCAAATACTCATCCTGTACTACTATTGGTTAATATAAGAAAAGTAAAAGATTTTTTTGAAAGACTAGATCAAGAGCGGAGGAGGCAGATTACACAGAATCAGATAATGTACATACTGATTTTTCCTCAGTATGTAATAATGCCTTCAAAGAGTCCTTTGGGGAATCAGACCTAACCAGTAGGAAGCTGATGGTATAGGCCTTACCAAAAACCTTTGTGTAGATTCCATTAGAATTGCAACCTCTTAATTTCTCTCTCCTCTATGTAACTTCAATTTAGTTCCCCAGCCTCCAGTACAATTTCCTGAGTATGGGGTTTGATAATTTGATAGTCTATTTCAGAAGATCCTCTCTCTCCTGGTTGTTATTTCCCTTATAGCAAATCAACTAGCCTTACCTGTTCCAGGGAAAAGTAGTTCTGTAGCATACAATTAAAAATATTCTAACAATATAATATGCTACCAAGTAGTTACCGAAATGTACATTTAGAAACAAAGAATTTTACTGTCCTGATTTTGCAGTTTGGATTCCCTAAGAAGCAGAAGCAGAGCTCAGCAGGTAGAACATGTATTACTGAGTTGCTCTTGGGATCTACATTTGTGGAAGGGAAGGAAGCGGAGGAAAACTGAGCTCAACTCAGTCTCCTCAGTCTCCTCAGTCTCCTCTTGGCCTTGTCTCATCCCTTTAGGGTTTTTAAAGCTGGTTGGCTGCTCTGAGTTTACTTCCCTCTAAGTCTAAGTTTTCAGTCCACATCAGCCCACTAGTTGATGCAAGCTGTCCCAGGTGAGAGAGTGCTCTGGGACCAAGGGTAATTTCTGGAACTACCAGACCCCTCATAGATGTCTACGGACAGCATTCTCAGAATCCAGAAAAATAGGATTGAAGACACCATTCATAAGCCCTTGTGTTTTCATACTGATGTTACATGTGTTTGTTGCTAACATTATTCTGTGTTAAGGTAATTGGGTGAATCATGTACTAAGAGTCACCACTGAATCAGCTTTGTTGTTGACAAAAGGACTCTTTTTTGTCAATGATGTGTTTCTCAAATACTTAAGTTTTCTATCCCTAATGTATACTGTTTTCATATTAATATGGTGATGTTTTTCTGTGATTTTTCATTATTATTCCTATTTTGTGATGAGTTCTAGGTTCTGAAACTGTTTCTTAGCCATCTGCAGTGACCATTTGGTTGATTAGAAAGATAAAATCTGACTTGTTTTAATACTGCAGACTCATTGAATCCAAGTCCCTTGAGTTTTCTTTAAAATAAATAATAAAACCAAACCCTCAGCCTGGATGATGCTGAAGAAACTAATTATTCAGGCTTCCTATCATAGTTTTGCCTATGTAAGATCTGCAGGTTGAGCACTAAGAAAGTGTAATTGAGAATTAATGTGGTACGTAGCTCAGAGGTAGGAGATAAAATGGAGGCAGCCTACATGAAGAAACTATGGATTCTTGTGTCCATGCAGCAATAAGGACAGATGACTGTGGGGTTCAATACTAAAAGCTGAATAGTGGATATTAGAAAAGGAAGACTCCCCTTCTACAGTGATTTTTTTTTTTACCCTGGCATGGTTGGTCCTTGAAGTAAGAGTAAATTATACATTATTGTGTTCATCCTTCTGCAAAAACATGGATCTGAACTATAATATGGTAACTATATCTGACTATGTAGTTTAGAAGTCCTTTATAGTTCATTGGAAGAGTTTGGAAAAGTTTGAAGATGCCAGCTACAGAATCTCTAGAATACTGTAAGCCAAGCTTGGTGGGAGACTGGTTGGACCTCAGAAGACAAGAACACTCATAGAAATGTGGACTGTAAAGACCAGGCTTGGAGATTTCATGTGGAACAAGTACTCTATTGGCAGTTGGACTAGAGAGCATATGTCTTATGTTGTCTACATTTTGTCACTGTCCTGAAACTTTGTGGGAGACTGAGATTAGAGGTAATATACTAGGTAATCTGGCAGAAAAAAATTTCAAGACGGCTCAGTGTTCATGCTATGGTATGGGTACTGCTTGCTTCATTCATTCATTTTTTGGTTTTTTTAAAACAGTCTCATTATGTAGTTTAGGTTTACCTTGAACTCACTTTGTGGCCTAGAATAGCCTTAAACATAGCAAGCTTCCTGGCTCAGCCTCCTGAATGCTGGGGTTATAGGCAGGCACCACCATGCCCACTTTTGCTGTTTATAATAAGATCTACAGTGAAAATGTGAAGCAAAAATTTCATTTAAAAATTTTTCAGGCTGAGGATATAGCTCAATGGCAAAAGTGCCTGCCTGACAAGCACATGGTCCTGAGTTTAATTTCTGGTACCAAAAAAAAGTTTCCAGTTTTGTCAGAAAGGAAGTGCCTGCAAAGTTAAATTACAGGAGAGAATAGTTCCTGAAAAGATTGGCATTAAGTAGAAGTCAAGTACTTTGTATCAGATGATAGGAAAGATGTACAGAGGGCATGCAGAGAATCAGCAAGACCTCACCCTTCACATACTGAGGGGTGTAAAAACTGGAGAGCTTTTATTTGATAAGACAGTTCCAGGGTGCCTGCTTGAGAAGAGCTGCATAAGGAATTGGTTCTCTGGGATTTGTTTCACAGTGCTCATTTGGCACTTGGAGGCCTCTGCACCCATGATCCATGGGGACCTGTCTACAGCTTGAGCTGATAAAAGATTGACTAAGACACAAGGCAAAGGATTGACCATCTTCAGTTCAATGAAGGCTAAGAGAGGTGAAGAAGCTGCAGAAGAAAATCTTAAGGCTAATAGAGCTCAGAATATGAGATGTAGGGAAAGAAATTATTTCCATAGTATGAAAGTACAAGGTATAAATAAATGAGTATGTTCATACACCTTTGGTAAAATTCTACTTGATATGATTATCCTGACAATAACTTGTATCTATTCTAATGAAAATGCTGGTAGAGAAGCTGCAGCATGTTATCCAGAAGATCTAGCTAATATCACTGATGAAAGTGGTTACACTAAAGAATGGATTTCCAATGTAGACAACATAACCTTATCATGGAAGATGCCATCAGGACTCTCACAGTGAGATGGAAGGAGTCAACTCCTGGATTAGAAGTTTCAAAGAATAGGCTGACACTTGTAAGGGTGAAGGAAGCAAATAACTTTAAGTTGAAGCCAATGATCACTTATTATTCTGAAAATCCTAAACCGCTTAAGCATTATGTTAAGTTTACTCTGCTTAGGCTCTGTAAATGGAACAGCAAGGTCTGAATGACAGTACATCTATTAAAAACATGACTTACTAAAACTTCTAAGCTCACTGTTGTGACCTGCTCAGAAAAAATCATTCCTTTCAAAATACTATTGCTGATTGTCAAGGCACTCCTGGTCACCTAAGAGTTCTGACAGAGGAATATAATAAAATTAATATTATTTTCATGACCATTAAACATCTACTCTGGAAAACATAGATCAGGAATAATTTTTCCTTTCAAGACTGTTTAACAATACATTTTGCAACACTTCTTGGTCTTTTGGGTAGGATCAAATGAAGAAATACATTTCATAAGCCGACAACCTCAGTAGAGAGTAATCCTTCTGCTAGATCTAGACAAAGTAAACTGAAAATCTTGAAATTGCTATTACAGATGCCACTAAGAACATTCTTGACTCATGGGAGGTTGTCAAAATTATCAACACAAGCAGGAGTTTGGAAAAAGTTTATTCTAATCTTCATGGGTGACTTTGAGGGGTTCAGGACTTCAGTGGAGAAATAACTGTAGATGTGGCAGAAACTGCAAGAAAATCAGGTTAGAAGTGGAGTCCAAAGGGGTGACTGAATAGCTGCAGTCTCATGACAGCACTGTGGATGAACTTTTTTTTCATGAAAATCAATTTATAAGCTTATTAGTTGCAACACCCCATTAATAGATGGGGTTCCATTAATAAATGGAAAGATCAAATGACTTTAAATATCTTCCAGCTCTACCCTGTGGCTCCTCTGTATGAGACACGCCAAATGGAAAAGCAGCAGTGAGCCCAGCCTGCCTCGGCCACCCCGGGGAGCAGGCACTGGAGTGGGAGCCTCTGCTAACAAGGTCGTGAGCCCAGGACAGTCCATGGCTTCCGGTGACCAACTGGAGCAACTTCATGAGCAGGTGTCTGGACATTATAATGGCAATACCATAAAACGGTCTTAGACCTAGAAAAAGTTGGATTTAGAAGACCTAAATTTTCTAAACCAACACTGAACATCAATTAAACTTTTATTGTCTCTAAACATCAATTAACCTTTTATTGTCTTCAAGATTTGACTTTTCAAGGAAGAGGTGACAAGGGGTGGTGGTGCATGTACTGTTCAGGAAGAACACGGTTTGGGCCCATCTGCTCAGTGAGCAGGCAGAAAGGCCAGAACTGAGGCTGCATCAGTGAGGGTTATCCACTAAAGGGAGGTGTTAACATCTCCCTGTGGTTGTTACAGCACTAAAAGCTTGCATCTGCATGTTGAAAAGATTTTCTTTAAAGCAACATTGGTCCAGCTACACAGAGTCGACATATTTAGTCGTCTTCCTTTAGAGGAGTGTACTAGCCATTTTTCTCATGTATCTGTACAATGGAATTGTAGGACTGTTGGGATCTTGCTAGATTATACTGATTCTTATTTGCTCCAAACTGCACTTTGGCTTTGCCTTTGACTAAGGTGGCGTTGATCTCCATGATGACCAACTCTACGGAGTAGGTGCTGCTTCAGTCCTGTTTTGTGAGACAGTGCTCCTCCACCTAACGCATACTCCCCTGAGAGAACAGGCAACACTACTCAAACAAATGGAGGAGCAAATGGAAAGTTATTCTTAAAGGAGAAGTTAAGGAAAATATATTCTATGCCTTCTTTTTCTTTTAAAATCTGAAGATCACTGTGCAAAGGATTATCAGGATCAACCTTCTTCACGTGCCACTTGCATAGACTATTGTTTACGAGTTCCACAGAATAGATTCCTGTTTTGTAACTCTGAGAACCGTATATGTCCCTGAGCTCCTTCATAAGTCTATTTGAAGCTTTCACAGACCCAGACACTGCCACATTTAAATGATCTTGCCTTTGCGTCTTCCTAATTTTCTCTAATATTGCCAAATTTTCTTTTTCAATTCCTTCATCCTCTAATTTTTTTTCCACTAATAGGCTCTTCTTCCTTCATCTCATAGTGATGTAAGTCTTCTATATCTTCATCCATCTCTTCCTCTTCCTCCTCTTCTGAAGTCAATTCTTCCATTGTCCCATTCTGACCTGTGATCTAGCATCTCAACATCCAGGTGCTTAGAAAGGTTAGATAATCTGCAGAGTTCACACATCAACCACCACTTCAATTGCTGACAAAGTGAATTGTTGTTTGTAGTATCTTCTAGACGTTCCAGAATCGATGTCAGATTTGGGTCATCAGAGTCTATAAACCATAAGGGCAAAGATGATGGCTAGGATTCCATGATGTCGCAGTGCAGGATGATTGGCTGCAGCGGCAAACATGGGCTGCCCAGCGGCGGCACCAAAAAGTGATAGTGCAGCTCACCCAGCTTCCAGCTGACCAGGCAGAACCGCTCGTGGTTCTTGTTGAAGGTGGACACCAAGAACTTCAGCTTGGCCTTGAGTGCCAACACAGATGTCTTCCGCTCATCTCTGGCAGGGGTGCAGAGGGAGCCAGCCCGGGCGCCATCACCTCGTCCCCCCTGAGACCATGAGGCCGGGCGAGAACAGCGAGGCCCGTGGCTGATGAGCATGCCCGCGACGCCAATGGTAGTAGCTTCTTATGGATGACAGTGGTTTATGAAATCTACTCAGGAGCCTCTGTGAACAGTGTTACAGAGACATCAAAGGGTTTAGAAAGTCAACCTTAGTTGAGAAAGCAGGAGCAGGGTTTGAGAGGGCTGAATCTCATTAGAAAAGAAGTGCTACCATGGGTAAAATGCTATCAAACAGCATCACATTGATAAGCAGCAGGATCCGGAACCTGTCTGAGAGAGACAACTCAGATGCCAGAATAAAACACCCTGGAGAGGTCTGGACAGAAGGAGATGGATACTCTCGACCAAGGAAGAAACAAATGGGAAAAGAGCTGGTCAAATACACAGTCCCAGGGCTACCATTAGAGACACTAACATTAGTGGCCACAGCGCTCTTGCTGGAGCTGCACCTGTGCTGAAGTCGGAGGTCGGGGAGCCCAGCGGAGAATGGAGCCAGAGAGGGACCGGCATTAACCTGGGGTGAGTGCTGGGACTAAGAACCTCCCACAGAGAAGGGGTGACCAGCTGGACAACATGTTGGAGTTGGGCAGGATGGGCCTGAACTGGGAATGGCAATGACTTCAGTTGGTTGCTCCCTTCCCACAGCAGATTGGTGGAATCTGCTTGGCCTGGGTCACACCCCTGACTGGGACCCAATAAGTCGTCCCAAACCAATTCCCTATGCACAGCACACACTAACATGGTGAAGGCCTCCACTGTTTGACTGGCTTGGGGGGAGGGGTCAGCATATGCTGCCCTTTCCTGCACCTCAGATACCAACAGCAAACTGGACAGGGCAGTAATCTCTAGCCAGCGCACTTCAGAACAATAACCAACAAGGAAAGGGGCTGGGACCTCTACTGTACACCTGTATGGAAGAAACCAAAAACATGACAGGAGAAAGAAATGAGAAAAAGCCCCCACCCTCCAACCCTGAGAATATTGATCCAGGAGAGGTAAATACAGAAGAGATTGAGGGCAGCAAACATGCAACATCAATCATGGCATCAGTGGACATAAAGAGATATCTTCGGGACCTTGTAGACAAGCTCAAAACTGAAATATTAATTGAAGTGAAGCAAGATATAAGTAGATTAATAAAAGGAATGCTAAGCACCTCTCAAGAAGACACAGATGGAAGAATGGAGGAACACAAAAGGAGAGAAATGTTTGATGAAGAATATAAAGAAAACCTAGAATACATGAAGCAGATTCAAAGAGATTACTAGGAAATTAAAAGCTCCATTGAAAGTTGGCAAAACTGCTTGAAAGAAACTGAGGATAGACTATCAAAACTTGAAGACAGGTTTGCAATGTGTGATCATGAAAGGGAAGATCTCTTAAAAATAACAAGGAAACAAGCAGTAACAATACAAAGACTAGAAGACGACAAGAGGATCTATAATCTAAGAATAAAAAATGTGAGTGAAGAAGCAGGAGTAAAAACAAAGGAAATTCAAAGGCTATTCACAGAAATAATTAAGGAAAACTTCCCAAGCATAGGAAAAGGAAATGGTATTCAGATGTACAAGGTATACCAAACTCCAGCCACCTACAACCAAAACAGAGCTATACCCAGACATCTAATAATCAGGATTCCAGAAATTCAATATAAGAACAGAATATTAAAAGCCATCTGAGAAAAGAAACAGATCACCTATAAAGGAAAACCCATCAAAATCACAGCAGACTTCTCAACACAGACCATCAAATCAAAGAGAGCTTGGAGCGAAGTATTCCAAGCCCTGAAAGAAAATAACCTCCAGCCCAGATTGATGTACCCTGCAAAACTGTCTCTAGAAATTAATGGAGAAACAAGATGCTTCCATGACAAACAGGACCTGGGGGAATTTGTGACCACCAATCCAACCCTACAGAGAATACTGAAGGGCATTCTAGAGAGAGAGAAAAAAAATACCAGGATTTCAGGAATAGTGGCAGAGAGACCTCAGTGAACAGGGCAGACAGTGGAATGAAGGAGAAAAGTAGACAACCAATGGCAGAAAAATAGCATAGCAGAAATGAGGCAGAGAAGGTGGTCTATAATCTCTAACACAGATGGCCTTGATACACAAGAAAGAAAGAAAGAAAGAAAGAAAGAAAGAAAGAAAGAAAGAAAGAAAGAAAAAGAAAGAAAGAAAGAAAGAAAGAAAGAAAAGAAAAGAAAAGAAAGAAAGAAATACAAGCAGAGTAGATCAGGAGATAGGGTCCACTGAGCTCTGTGTATAGGAAATATAGTTAACCTGAAAAAAGGGTTTATGGACTGAAAAATCAAATATGAGAAAACAGTGCTCTATGTAACAGGGAACCAGAGAGAAATAAGGGCAACTCAACCAGCACCTGCAGATAGGTTGAAAAGATAGGATACTTATGTGCAGTAGAGAACTACTCAGCTATAACGAAGGAAAACCTTGAGGCTTTTGTAAGTAAAGGAATACAACTTGAGATCAAATTCAGGAGTGACAAGGTTTGGAACCACTTAGGTAAATAGCAGGTTGTCCCCCACCCCGCAATCTAAAAACTGAGGGAGTTGGTGGGACCCAAAACATGCAGTGCACCCTGTGGGAGTGAAAGGGGAGGAATAGTCTAAAAAAAGAAGGCAGAGGATATTGTAATAACAGTGTATCAGGATTTAAAACCCACATTACTCACACCATTCTGTTTAGATGGATTATATTCTGTTCCAGTTTGTTTACTTGTACTAGATTTGAGGGCACAGACAGCTATCCCAAAAATAGCAGGATATAGTATGGTAATCATCCTTAATTTCCTATTAACTTAATCTGAAGGCTTGTATAACTTACAATGTTTTATCATGACTGATCTTAGTTGAACCTGGTTTGTTATATTGCTGTTTTGTATTGACAGATTCTATTCAAACCTGTTACGATTGATAGTATCAAGTCTGAGAGTATAGGCAACTGAAGATGACAAGATTCACTAGGATACCCATTCTGGTTTGATTTTTACTTGCTTTTGAAGTTTTATACTGTCTACAATGTTTTGTTTTTATTAATATTGTTATGTATTGCTATATTCAATTGTACTATGCCTGATGATATGGACAATTTTACTGAAGATAACAAGAGACAACACAGTAACCATTGTACTGTACTATGGTTTTATATGACTTTTTCATATCATGTTTTCATAGGAATTTTTTTTGTTTTGTCTTGCTATGTTTTGTTTTTCCCTGTAATACAGAAAGAAGAGAAACACATGAAGAGACTCATGCATTCATAGAACCTATAAGCAGTTTATGAGAACTGATTATATAACACATGATGAAATGAACAACTACTTTGAAGAAAAAGAGACACTACAGTACCCAGTTCTGATTCCATAGTGTCATGATGTGAAATCCAGCAATACTACTATTCTTTGTTCAGAGTGACTTTAGTCTATTTTGTTTGGTTTAAGTTCAATATACATGAAGGTATGGCCAGCTACTTTGAAGATAATGAGAGACACTATGACAGCCATCGTTGACTTCCCTATTGTCTGATCCTGAAGACCTAAAACGCCTTCCTCATCCTGTTCAGATCAGTTCTGTACTACGTTGTTTCATGTGAATTCTCTGTATGTGAAGATATGGACAACTATTTGGAAGAAAACAAGAGACAATATGATAGTGAAGATCTCTGATTGTCTTGCTTAGAAATTTATGCCTCTAACATTGCTTTCTTGTATTCTGTTTTGTTGTGTTTTATTTCACCCTCTTTAAAAAAAAACCAGCATCACATCCTAAAGAGAAAACTTTCATAAATGAAAGAGTCAGTCCATGGGGTAAACACTGTCTCATTTAAAGAAGTCCCCAGAGCCCTCCTAAACTTCAGCCGCTCTGAACTTCTGTCAGTAGCCATCAGTACTGAGGCAAAAATCTCCATCTGCAAGATTGTGATTTGATTGAGTCCCAGATAATCATTAACACTTTTAGGAATAATGCATATTAAAATTTATGCATATGCATTATTTTAAACAATGGCCTTCTACCCTTAAAGAACTACCCCATAAGCACAATCTTGATATGCACTGGGAAGTGGAAGTAGTTCTCGGGACTCAACTTATTGTGATATTGTTTTTATTACTATGACCTGGAAAAAACCTGCAATATCTTCAAGGCCATCTGTAGTAAAAGTGGGCAGATATCTCACATTAAGTGAATTAAAAGTATATCTCACATTTAAAAATAATTATATAAGTAAGACTGAAAAAGAACAAAATATAAAGGAAAAAATTGATAAATCTGACATTAAATTAAAATTTTCTGTTCTTTAAAAGGCATCTTAGAAAAAGTAAAGCTATAAGCCATAGTCTAGTGAAAATAAATTTGATGTGCCTATAAAATTCTTGAGCAGTGATGGCAAATCTTTTAATGAGAGCCCATATTGCAATTCAAAATCCACTTGTTTAGCACAAAGTGCTAACAGTGCAATTAATCCTGAATACTGAAATAGTAGTTTAGAAATAAAACTCCTATATTAACATCTTTTGTATTAAAAGAAAAATGATATGTGTACCAGACATTTGCCACCACTGCTAGAGAGTAATATTAAAAAACATAATATGGAATTGAAAGTAATTTGTAGAAGTACTTGTAGCCCAATTAATCTTGTTAAAGCATGAAAAATATTATCAGGTCAATTTTAGAGACTGATACATGGTACTGAAAGTATAATGTCATGAACAGGAATGATAAACCTTTAAGCATAGAATAGTGTTATCTATAGGGGCAGAGAGGGGACCGAAAGAAGTGTATTTGCACACAAAATGGCTTCCACCATTTTCCTTTGTCAGGCAAAGGATTTAAGGGCATTCATATTATTCTCTGTATTTTCCTGTATGTCTGAAAAGCATTTCAGAAAATATGTCAAAAATATTGAAATCATCAATACAAATGGACATGACTCAGAAGTAGACACTGGATATTGGGACCCAGTCAATATTTAAACTAAAAGTTGTGAAGTTTGATTCTTCAAATTTTAAGTAGCTATGACCTATAATATTTAAAAGTAGAAAAATGCCAGCACTGTTTATATAGATAAGCATTAAAGGGGATAAAAATCATTCCTTACTAATAATTCACAACTGATTTTGAGGTTTTCTAAATAATTTTCTAGAAAATTAACCAATGTATTTTTATGCTAGGAATTCAGTGTTGACCAAAGGGCAGTAAAAGTAGAGCAAGGGAATGCAAAAAATTGAGAAGAATAAGAAAAATATAGGAATTAGATGTGGGCAAAATTAAAATTCCTGATCACAGATATCTTTTAGCACTTTCAAAATTGGAAAATAAGTTGATAAAACCAAATAAGTTCTATAAAACTTTGATGGGGTGTCTACTGAAGTTATGGATATAGGGAGGAAATGCATCAGAGACTTTTAAATGGGAAAGAATGGCTTAGGTACTGCAATTTGGTTATCAGGTTAAATTCCTTGCCCAAAAACTTACTGAACCTTTTCTGGAAATCATTAATTTGCAAATCTAAAAAAACCATAATGTTGTACATAAAATCAACATGAGTTGTTGAAGATTAAAATCTGTCACTTGAATCAAATTTTCCTCTGTGATGGGTCTGTTAAAGGGCAGCAGCAGTGTAATTAATTGCTTGAGGTTCAGAAAGCCAATTAATCTCTAAATTGACTTTTATTTCCTAGCATGTTAGCGCTAGAAAGCCCGCCAGAATCATCTAACCCACCCTCTTCATTTTGTAGAGGAGGAAACAGACATCAGGGAGGTGAAATGACTTGTTCAAGGTCAGAGATAAGTTTCATACTTGCCACAATAGCCTATAAATTGATTCAGTATTACATCCTTAAACTGTTTATGAGTGTTTGTGTGTCTGATCATGAAATATTATTTGAGCACAGTTTGTTCTTTCATTAGAGTCATTCATAAGTATTTGAAAATTCACCATGTGAAAGTTTTCTTGCAAGGGTTTTCAATTCTCAGTTTTAAAAATCTGAAGCCTTTTCCATATACTTTGTGCAGCAAGGATTGTAAAAGGAGAGTATGGAAGGACTGATACACATTCCTCACAGGGAATATCTGGGAACAGAGGAGTCCTGGGCTGTGGACTCCTGGAAACAAAGAGGGGTCCTGAGTGAATAAGGCCTGATCCTGGTGGATGATGCCAACATCCCATCTGTGTTGGTTACTTTTCTCTCATTGCTGAGACAAAGTATCCAACATCCAAAATTAGGGAAGGAAAGTTTTGTGCAGCTCACAGTTTGTGGAGGTTTCAGTCTCTAATCAGCTGACTCCAAGGCAGGGCAGCATGGTGCAGGGGCAACCTTTCATGGTGGCAGAAAACAGCAAAAGCAGCAAGAGTGGGGTCAGGCATTTAGTTCAGCAGCAGAAGCGCCTACTTGGCAAGCACAAGGTCATGAGTATAATCTCGGGTACAAAAAAAAGGAGGAGTGGACAAAGAAGGCTCTTTCTGTCCCTTATAGTACATGTAGGCCACTCGCCCTGGGGTGGGTGCAGCACTTACACCCATCATCCCAGCATGGGACCATGAGTCAACCACAAGTCTAGAATCCTGCCCCATGACTGCATGAGGGTTTGGGGGAACATCCAGACACAAACCATAACACCACCCCTCAAAGATTCTGCATGCTTGATTCCAACATGTGAGCAGAGAAAAAGATAGCACACAGAATATTTTTAGAGAAGTGCCCAGTGGGCAGCACTGATAATGATGGCATATGAGGACACAGGAAATGACAGCCACTGTACATGTGGGAAGCAGTGTGGCACACCATGCATTGTGTGGCAGCTTGGAGGTGCCCTCCCGAAATCTGCCCTGTGAGCCTGCTGTTAATGAAGAGGTTGTCAAGGAGCCTCCAGTTGCTGCATATTCTGATTTGCTGCTGCATCCACACTAAGACCGGCTTTCCCTGAATGCTCCCTCTAAGTGCTCCCCACTGATGCCTGGAAACAGACAAGGTAACAGGCAGGATTTTGGCCCAATATAAGGCCTTTCTAAGGAGAAGTCTTTATTCAGAGACTTCCTGTTAGTGTGGAAGAGACTTGCTCAGAATTGTGCTGCAGTTTGAGCTTCCTTTTATTTACTTTCCTCTTCTTTTCAGGTGTCAGACCTGTACTGTGTCTGAAGAATACTTGCCTACCCTTACTGCACTTTCTCGTTATCCTGCACAAGACTTTCCCCAAAGAAATATCTTGACCATCAGGTTCTGTTTTGGCATTTGTATCTCAGAAGATCCTAGTTGATGCCAAGTATGGTGATTGCCCTGGGTGATGCCAAGGAGGAATAAAAAATTATAACTTTAAAAATATAGTTAAGATCTTATCTGCTGCTGAGGGCTCAACAGCAATGG
>PVJX010043817.1:0-13479 GCA_004027295.1 Dolichotis patagonum
AAGAAACCACATTACTGGATTACAGTGAGCCCAGCGGAACAACTGGGGGTGACCACTAAGGTCTCTTTCTTAGGAAGTTTCTCCCCCACAGTCACTGAGCCAAAACAGGCAAGATGACACCCAAGAAGAATGTGCTTTCTGCAGAAAGAAACGGTCCCTGGTATCATGACTGCTTCTGTGTCACCTGTGACCATTTTCAGCTTCACTTGCCAGAGGGATTCCTTAGGTCTTGTACAAATCTAGAAGTGTTCAGAAGCTGAAGAATGCAAAGTTTGTGGTTCATTCACCTAACAATCTCTCTTCTCTTATAGACACACAAGCCTCAGCCTATGAGGAACAACAGGGAAAGTCATGCATCCCAAGCAGAATAATGTGCCTGGTGACTGTGACTTTGGAGCAAAATACTCCAATTGTGCAGGCCTGATGGGGGACATGGAAGCCTCAGGACTCACTGCTGGGGACACCAGGCTCTGAGAGGCTGCAACATGGTCAGACCCCTCTATCTACCCAATCTTCCTATTTTCACAGGCATTGATCCCTAACACATGTGATCTTAGCACCCATCACAAATCTTGACCTCTTTATTCAGGGCCTTGTACAGGAGCAAGTGTTTCAAGAGCATGGAGAAACCTCACATGCAGGCCCCTCCTACAAACGGGTGCCCCAAACCCCCTCATCTGTACAGAGCACGAGTGTGCAGTCCTCTGTCAGCACCTGCAGGTCCTGCACAAAGCCCATGGACACTCACAGGGTTGGTGCTGATCTTTCACAGGCCTGTTCTCCAACAGCTTCTCAGAAGCCACCACCAGGAAAGGAGGAACCTGTCCCTTCCTAATATGGCATGAGACCTGGAACACAACAGAAAACATAGCTAAAAAACACTAAATTCTTAGTATTTTAGATAGTTTTATTTCCCTTTATCCATATTCCATGAAGAGTAGTATCTTTTAATACATTTCTAGAACTACTCAGCCTCCTTCAGGTAATTTCTACTACACAGGATTTCATACTGTCCCGGGTTGGGGGAAATTCAGATACATGTTCATTATATGTTCCACAGTTGTCTCAGATTTGATTTCCTTAGAATCCATGTGGTTTCCATGCTGGTTAATGAGGACTTTCATGAGCATCCTGAAGAGCTGAGCCTATCATGCCCTGTGGCTTCAGTATAAGCCTCAAAGATGTCACCTTTCAACTTATTCTTCTTTTACTTGGCTATGCTACAATTTATTTGAAGACTGAAATGAAGATTTCCTCTCCATGACTGAACAGCTTACAGCACCTAGTCACAATTTCTTTGTTGAGCCTCATAAAGTAAGGGCATTAGGCAGTTTGTCTCATGGAGATTCAAGTGAACGGAGGACCTGTGATGTGTCCTCCATTTCCTCTGTGTCTCACCAACAACTTCAGGAAAGAGGACCCTATTCAGAAATAAGACCCTTGTATAACCATAGTTATACCAGCCAAGGCTCTCTCAGGGGATATGGGATGGCTCTAATATACCTAGAACATGAAGAATTAGAATGCTATGAGGAAAACATCACTAAGAAAGCTTCATGTCTTTGAAAGCCAAGCTAAAGAAACTGAATTATTGCCAGCCCATATGTTTGCTGTACAACCCAGTAGAGAAAAGCCAAGACTTTTTATTAAGATGTGACTTGGCTCAATACAGTAACTCTTAGGAAGAAGGAGATCCAAACTCTACTTACTCACAAAGACATAGAATATCATCTGCATAGTTTAAGTTTTAACATAATCCACACTCCTATGTCCTGGCACATGTTTGCTTGCGAAATGTCTTATCCTTCCATTCCCTTGTCTGTATCTTGGAGTCACGGATCAAATAAAAAGCTGGAACATGAGAGAATCAAAATCTTTCAGTGACCTTCAACTTTCTTTTTAATTGCCCATCATTTCTGTTCCACTACTTCCAGTTAACTCTGAACTGCTAGCAAATAGAGATGAAGAACTCAAGGTTTAAACTTCCCTATGACTTTGACTTCTGCAGTTGCACTCCTGAGCTACACTTTTGAAAATTTGTGTATCTACAATGATTCAGAGCAACTGAGAGCATTCACCACTGGGAAGTGATTAGGAGGCTCTTTCTAAGCCACACCCATTTCAGCATATTGGCTATGCCATATCAGACAACTCAAATACTATTTTTTCAAATGTTGTCTGCTTTGGTTTCTGCAGTGGTTGAAACAGGACTAGATCCACAGTCCCTGTTGGAAGAGTTTAATATACAAAATGTTGGTTCCTAGCTTACTGATATCTTTTAAGCAAGGGAGTCATGCCAGTCAAGAGTAAAGGGAATGTGGAGGCTAACGAAGCCAGGTGTCAATCTTGATTCTTCCATGTGTGTGATACGTTATCTGTCTAGGTCTTAAGTCCCAGAACTACATGTCTGGTATAGAACATGTAACCTCAGGAGATGAGTTCCTCATGGCCAGTTTCATCCTCAACACACCCAGGCTCACAAGCTCATAGCCTTTAGCACTGAAAAAGAACAGAAATCAGGTGCTTGTAAATGAGCCTGGCTGTACTTTATTCCCATGGATATCCCGATTCTGAGCATTCCATGAGACTTCCTGTTTTTATTTTCCACTGCAGATGTGATCATGTTGTGGTTTCCCTATCCCAAGGGATAAAAGAACCTTTGGGAAATATCACATTTTGGGTCACCACCCCCATTCTGATTCTTACTGCCCAGGGCCTCTTCAGAAAATAAGTCTGTAACATTTGGTGTTGAGAAGCTAAGCCCTTTTTAATCCTATACCTAGGCTACAGAACAACAACACAGGAGCACTGATGTGAGAACAAACAGCTACTTGTCCTTGATTCCAACATTATCCAGTTTCAGACTTTTCATCTAATCATAGATGATGTTTGATGTAGGAGTTAGCAAATGAATGTGCCTACAGTGTTTTGACTAGGTTTTATTCAACTTTGTGAGATCTGAGCTAGAGAAATTTCTGTATCCTTCCAGGAAGGGGTAGGGAGATAAGAGTTTCCTATACCCTCCCATCTCCCCATGGTCACTGAAGGCTAAGCTAGCACCTTCTCTAGATCAAACATTCACTGTCAGTTGGGAACCTGTCAGGTACCTAGACATAAAAATCATTTATGGAAAGACTTCTGGATAAAAGCGTCTCATTTTATTTATGAATTAGTATTTGTATAGGAAACTATGTATGGTAATGAACATTTGCAGGAGACTGATTTCTACAGCAATACCACACCTGGTGTGTGTGCACACACACATACTAAAGGAACAAGGATATCCTGTATAAATGGAAAACAAGGTAAATAAAATCTTGCATGGGAAAATAGAAATACATATGCCCAGCTATGTTCTGGATGATCCAATGATTCTTCAGTCAGCAATCATGTCAATGTCTCTTTCCAAGTGTCAGGAGTGGCTCAAGCCTTGTAGTTTTACGCAGTCACCATACCAGTACATCATAGTGGAATTTTCATACCATATGAAACTGAATCCAAATCCCCTAGTCAAAATCTCCCACTGATCCAGAGTCCTTTCTTTGTGTGCATTAGGCACATGAAGAAATGGACTCATAGACCCCCCCAAAGACAAGGAAGTTCAATACTTGTGCTTGTTCAGTGTGACATTAGGGGAATGACCCAAGCATGTAAGCCGGATGAATTTGCTAGGCCATAAACACCTCTGACAATACTGTTCAGATTTTTCTAAACATGAATCATATTTAGGCTATCACAATGATGAGACACAAGGATTTAGTGTAGATGACTGCCTCAAAAAGCTTCAGTTTACAGTGCTTTTCTCTGTGTTTGAAACCAAAGACCCCAGCTGTCAAAAATTACCAAGTTAATTTGAGGGTCACTCACATTTCCTCCCTTTCCACGGCTCCTGTGTGAAACTTAAGCCTATAAGGAGACTATTTCCCGATTTTCTTCACCATGTCACAGTTTGAGTCCCACTGGCCCCTCTCTGCCCTTATAATAGGAAATAATTTTTACTAATCAGAGCACAACATGAGAACCTAGAATGTAGTAGCATGTTCTGACTATCATGTCCCACAGAGTACCAGGGTTGCTCCTGTAAATATTCCTCATTCTCACCACAGTATCAATGACTCCTGAATCAAAACCCCCAGGCCTTCTTCCTAGGGTCTAGAAGGGTCTGCTGCCTGAGCAATTCCAACTCTTGTTGAGTCAAAACTCCAGGAAAAACTAAGTGATTTAACCATCCCAGTTTTTGGAGGGTTGTCATCTCTTGAAAAAAGATGTTTGCAGCCTGAAACAAGTGCCATGACATAGAAACCTCAAGTCAACAAGCAGTGTGTTGCTACAGTATTGCCTGAGACCCCAAGACTGCTTGGAGTAAAGTGCCTGGTGGCTTTGCTCATCTGGCATTGCATTAAAGAAGCTATTGCAGTCTGAGAAGCAGTCTAGATCTTTGAACTCTTAGAAAACTGTCTTTGCCTCAGAAAAAACACCTGTGTGATATGGTTGACCTATAGCTAAAGTGTAAGACACAGATTCACTGATCAAATACCTCAGGCACAATTCTGTACCAAATGCAAGTTCCCTTGAGCCAGTCTATATTTGATGTAACATCAACAGACCATGGGAAAATGTATAGTGTGAAACTAGAGATAGAAGATGGGGTCAGAAGTCTGAAACAGTTGGAGGGAAACTGCAGCTCCACTTAATAAAAAAAGGTCTATGATTGAGACAGGAACCCAGCTAGTTTTCTATAAACAAAACTCTACCTTTAATCATGAAAATTGCTGCCATTTCTGTTCATTTAACACTCATTCAACAAAATATCTTTTGGTGATATTGCCGCTGAAGTTTGATGACCTTAATTGCTAGTATAAAATTAACAATGTCTACTCAGTACAGGGGGAATTCTAGAGTGGGTTGTTTCAGGCAAATACAGCTCAAGAGACTTGCTGTATTTATCCACAGCCTATCCTCACCCACATAATTTCTCACTCTCAGAAGCACATCTGCCTACTCCTGAGAAAGCAAAACTGAGTTCTAGACATGGGTTACAAGGCTCTAATCACAGGATTTTTCATTTCCACCTAAACTGTCCCTTCTCAGAGCCCACATTATTATACTGACCATGTAACTTTATCACGATCTATAGTCCAACTGAATATTTTAGCCAGTATTAAACATGGAGCTGAGAAACCAAAGGCTGACAACTTTAAAAAGTCCCAGGCTGCTCATGAAGGCTGCCATAATGGAGCACATTCTGCTCAACTTTTTCTGAACCAGTTAGACATTCCAAAGTAGTTATCATCCAGTTTTTGGAATGATGTGTTCAATTTTGTAAAAGTGGAGAAGTTATGTAGTTAGGCAGATGTGGGTTTGTAGGGTCGTTACACATCAGTTCATAATCCTAGAGACTTACTTTTCTCTCATTGCTGGGAAAAAATATGTGACACCAAAAATGAAGGAAGGAAATATTTTAGCTCACTCTTGGAGATTTCAAGTCCATAATTAGATGGTTCTAAGGCAGAGTGGCATGGCACCAGGGCAACACCTCAAAGCAGGAGCCAGCAAAAGCAACCAGAACAAAAAGCAGAGAGAACAAGCCTCTTTTCCCTTGTAACATAAGCAGGCTACTCTGCCTCAGGGTGGGTGCAGCACTCACACCACCTCTGTATTCTCTTGAACTGGCTGAGGATATTTACAAAGTAAGGATCCTAGCTTCCTACTAGTCTCTTAAACTTGTAAACTTCAAGTTCACACGATGTATCAACCATAACAACTTTCTTGGAAGAGGTCAGCATGACTATTGCACAGACAAGTTCATACACACACCTATAGGTTGTCCACAAGTACTGAGACAATATCATCAATATCTCCCACTCTCTTGTGCTTCTTTCATTGTGGTATGTCATTAGCTTTTGGATCTACACTCCAAGTCAGATACAGAGGGTTAGGGAAGCCAGATGAAAGTGAAACAAATTTTATAAAAGTAAAGGTAATTCAAAGTCTCAGAACTATGTCTATTATGGGATGGGAAGGCCAGAGTGCACATAGTCCATAGGGAGCCAATGCGACTAGTATGATGATGTGTTGACTGTAGGACTAGCGATAATTTCCCAAAGAACTGCAAAGGGAAATCTATTTTTAGCACAACTATTTGGACCAAGTGAATATGTAAGGATTGAATATATGATGCCCAAAAGACAACTTGAACCCATAGGGTCCTATAGACACATGAGCGCCCACATACAAACATGTCACTGGTAAAGAAAAGTACTGTTCAGGAGGATTTGGATCTCTAGGGCTGCTAGGCAGAAGCAAGTTTGGAGCATTAGGACCAGAATCTGATCTCCTCAAGGTGAACCACCTCACCCTCTTGGGACTGTTAGAGACCATGATAATCACTTAGCTGTCATGCTCACCTTACACTTGCCACAGAGCTGAGGACTCCAGAGTAGCACCTGGTCTAGTACAGGTACCAAGTGAGGCAATATAGGACCCTCAGCACAGGGCATTTACATTTGCACTTCCAGAAATTCTCAAGAGTGCTGTGAGACCAGAGGTTTCAGGCAGACTTGCTGCAGGGGTCTGCACTACCATATCTGGTGCCAAGGTCCTGAGGCATCTCCCCAAGCATGGAGGCTTTTATTCTTAAAGACTTAGCCAGGCCAGTGTGTGCTGCAGCACCTGAGTCTGAAGGCCAGTGGGTGCCCTGCAGCCAAAAAAGCAATCAATGCACAGTTGGCTGCAAAACCTAAGATGCACATATTTGCCAAATCTTAGGACCCCTTGGGGTGATTTGACACTAGGAAACTCATCCTTGTCCTGAACCCCAGGCCACATCCTAGGGATGCCATGGAGAATGCCTAGGCTCTTCACAGGATGACATGCCATGACTAAGGAAGAATGCCAGCCTTCCTTACAGTTGGTGACGATCTGTCTCTGGTATGTAGCCCTTGCTCTGTGCTATTGGCACAGACTTAAATCCAGCTGGGCCTTGAGGTTTGAAGAAGCATACACTGGAAAGGAAATGACAATGAACATAGAAGTGTGACTCAAAGATTAAATGCAAACTGATTTTCTAGCTAGCTCACTGTAATAAATGCATACTTGGACTTGAGAAAGTCTTTGTAAACAAGCTGAATATATTCATTCCAATTTTCTCATCTACCTCAACTTTTGAGGATGGACAATGAAAACAATGAAAAGGACAAGGTGTGTCCCTGCCTTGAAGTCCAAGGAAAACCACAGAATCACAGATACCTAGTGTCAGTCAAAATTGTCAAAAAACAGTGGGTATCATTGTCAAGAACCTCAGGGAAGGAGAGCCAGCAAAAAGACCTGTGAAGTCCACCTGCCTCAATGAGAATGGCCACTATGGTAAGCCTGTACCCCCAGGAGGCCTGTTTCTCCCGGCTGTCTGCACCTGCCTCCCAGCACATCTCTGCTCAGCTCCAATTGACAGCATCAAGTATGCGAAAAGCTCAGAAGCCAAGCACATGTAAATGGCTCTGAGTATTTTGCATTCCCAGGGACACCCTGACCACCTCATGGAGTCTCCAGCTTTATACTACAGCAGTGATAATGCTTTGCTTCACTTACTGCCCTGCCACAAAGAAGACACTTCAGGGAATAGCAGAGTTGGAGTTGTCACAGTCCTTCTCAGCATGATCCACCCAGCATGGTGGTGCTTCTGAAGAAAAACTGTGAAATTTTGAGGCTCAAATATCGAATTCAACAAGTCTTTAGTTCTCAGTGACCAAGAAGAGAGGGAGATTTGGGGGGAATGGACAACTCCTTGGTATTCATGATTCCAAGGTTTATTATAGCTATTTTAGCCTGTTTAATTACAACCTCAAGTGTTGTCTAACATGAGTAGGTATCTTTCTAGGTTATCTATGAGATATGTTCATTTGTTGTGTTTCTAGGTTAACTATAGGATATGTTCATTTGTCAAGGTTTGTATAAGTTTGTAATATCTATGCAGGTGAAATTTCTGTACCAACCCCAGAAGGAGCAGGGAGAAGATGAATTTACAGCACCCTCCATCTTACCATGGATACCTTAAAGTTACCTCTGGGCTACTGTATGCTCCAGTTTGGAGATTCACCATTATAGTGTTAGGTACCGGATACCTTTCCACTCACCATAAACACTTGCTACTATAATAGGAAATGAAAAACGTAGTTTATAAAAATGACTGCATACACCTTCACTTTGGTTAAAGATTCATGTGTCCTACAAAGAAATACTAATATTTTGAAGCTTTGAAGAATTACTTTTAAAAGAAATTAATGATAAAACATTGCAAAACAAGGTAATAGAGTAAAAATGGTTTCTTCACTGTGTATTGTTATCTTCAAAGTAGTTGCTGGATTGCACAATATTGGTATGAAAATTTGATCAAATATACCATAAATCTTTTCCATGAACTAAGTGACATTAGTTTCTTAACTATCATATATATAATTTCCCTTTCCTTTTCTTTACCCTTTCCAAGTTTCTTTCCTTTTGAACAGTTTCTTTCCATTGCACATATCTATTGGACATTTTGCATCTTACTCTTTCAGCTTCCCACATGGGGACACAATACAATGTTTACACATGCAAGTTGGATTTCCCTTCTGAATGTCGTCTCAAGTTGCATCTGTTTACCTGTAAAAGTTTCAAGTTTATCCTTATGGCCAAGTAGCACTCCATTGTATAAAAAATACACCTTTTTAATCCATTCCTCAGTCGATGGGCACATGGGTCGTTTGCAAGATGTAACTATTACAAATTGTGCTGCTTCAAACATGGGTGCACATATATAGCTGTGCTGTGTTTTTAATTCTTCTGGGAAAATACCCAGAAGGGGAATAGCACTTTCCTTGTAGAGGTTGAAACACTTCACACCTAGTTCTCATGTCCTTTGAGGTTTGTCTTGAGAAGCTTTTCATTTCTAATTGCACTGATGTGAATCATTTTAGTGTAAGATTAGCTGTGCGTATTCTTTGAAAGAAACAGCTCTGTGATTTATTCTTCATATTTTTTAGTCCGAATTTGTTTCTTCTCTAGTGTTTGTAAGTTTCTTCCATGTACTAGTTTTTGATTTGGTTTGTTTTTCTGGGCTCCTCAGGAACATCATTAGATTATTTGGGCTTGCTGTTTCTCTGGCATAGGCATTCACAGCTTTAAGCTAGGACTGGTTTCACCTGGCATGTGGATACTGGTGTTTTGTACTGGCACTGTTTCTAGGAATTGTCTAGTTCTTGATTATTTCTTTAACTCATTGATTATTCAAGCATGTACTGTTTAATTTCCATCTGTTTATGTAATTTCTGTGGTTTGTCATTAATTTCTAATTTTATTGCACTACAATCTGATAAGTCAATGTGCTCATTCTTTTGTATTTATATAAGCATGTGTCATGAGCTAGTATGTGGTCTATTTTGGAGCAATTTGTATGCACTGTTAATATTCATCTGTTGACTAGAACACTAGATATCTATTAAATCTGAAGGTCTGACACTTAGTTCTTCGTTGGTGTTTTGGCTAATTGAGCTATTTGTGACACTATCACGGTGTCCCACTATGATTGTGTTGATGTTTATCTGGTCTTTGTGTCAAGTAGTGTTTATGAAGTTGGGTGCATCTTATTTGGGGGCATATTTGTAATTGTTATTTCTGTTTAATTGTTACCTTCACCAGTATGTAGTGACCTCTGCCTCTTCTGATCAGATTTCACTTGAAGTCTACTTTGTCTGAAAACAGTATGGCTACTCCTATTTCTTTTTCAGCCTTAAACATGTTTCTTGTACACAGCATACCATGGGCAGGTAAGGCATCAAATCTGCCAATTTGTTTCTTTGAGGAGTTGAGACAATTCACTTTGAGTGTTATTATTAAACGGTATAAACATTCCTTTCACTGCATTATTTTCTTGTTGCTGATTCCTTTTTGTCCCTTCTGCTTTACTCTCTCCCTGCCTGGTATTCATTCCACTAGACCTATTGGCCTCATTCATTTCAGTGCCTCCAAGATACACTTGAGAATTTCTGGAGTGCTAGTTTGCAACTCATAAATTTCTTAAAGTGTTTTTATTGTGGAAAGACTTTTGAAAGTACTGGGAGAATTTACTAAAGATATGAAGATTCAATATAGACCCATTATTTCTCTCAATGCTTTGAACTAAAATTAAAATGTATCAAAGATCTAAATATTAAAAACAATCTGAAAGGTAAAACTCTTGAAGACAGGCATAGGAAAAGCACATTCTGAACAGAACATCAATTGCATGATAACTTCAACAAATGAGATTACATGAAAAATCTGCATGGTAAAGTAACCACCAAGAATGTAGAGAACCTACAGAATGGGAAAGATTTGCTAGCTACAATTCAGGAAGGATTGATACTACCATACATACACAAGTCTAAATTTAGACTCCCCAAAATAAAAGACCCAGGCAATAAATGGTAAATTGAACTGAATAGACAATTCTCAAAAGTACAAATGGCCAAAACATCCATAAAAAACATTCAGTATCTCTCTCCATTAGAGCAATGCAAATTAAAATGGAGATTGCACCTTACTCCCAAAGAATGTCTGTTATATAATCAAATCAAATGCTGGCAAGGCTTCAGGAAAAAAGGAACTCTTATTTTGTTGCTGAGAACGTAAATGAGTGCAACCCACAGAAGTCTGTATAGAGATTCCACAAAAACCTAAAACTAGAAATTACATTTGACTCAGGTATTCTACTTTGAAGTGTCTTCCAAAAAAATTTAAAGTCACTACAATGACATATGCATACTCATGCTTATAGAAGCACAATTCATAATGGCTAAATCTTGGAGGCAGCTTGCATCATTTGGGAAATGAATACAGAAAATGTGGTAAGTTATGCACAATGGAGACTTACTGTGCTATGAAGGAGAAATTTGAGTCATTTTGAGGGAAATGGAGGCACCTTGAGATCATACCATTAAGTGAAATAGATCTGACACGGAATCTGAAATACTGCGGTTTTCTCTTGAATGAGAGCAAAATGAGATAGGAAACAGGGGGCATGATCTTTTGCAAATGGGAAAGGAAACAAGAGAGGGAAGAAGGGAGTATGGAAGGCATGGGACACAAAAAATAATATGTCATGCACCAACTCCCTACAGTGAATGTTGTTATATACTGCCAATTTATACTAATAGCAATTTTTGTCTAGTGACCTTTATAGAAATGAACATGATTAGATTGAGATTCTTATATCTAATGTTGATTCCAACATTAAAAATAACAACTGCATCTGTAAGGAAATTGTATATTAGGGTGAATGACATGTGTAGGAAAATAAATGCTTAGATACAGCAACACAAGTCTGTGAACGACATAGCAGCTGACTTGGGAGTGTTACCCTGACCCAATGTGACAAAAGTTCAAGAGAAGACCAGATACAGCATGCCATTGTTTATCTTGGAGGGAAGATGAATATTCAAGCAGATAGCATCACTATCAGGGAGGAATACTACAAATACCATGGTAAGTGCCAACAAATGAGAAAATGCAGGTCTCTCAGGTGTCAGATTTTATAGGTAACTACTTGATATCTTCAAAGTAATTCACCAAATTGTGGGGTGAAACCCAAGTGATTTGGAAAGATTTTATTTTTGATATGGGCCAGAACAAGATAAGGCTCTGCAACAGGTCCAGACTAGGAGCAGAGATCAACAATAGTCCTAGTATGGCACTATTCCCCATGGTAATCAACCTGTGACAAGGTGGCAGGTTGATTGTACTGGACTACTTCTATCATGGAAAATATAGCAACTTTGTCCATACTAGCATTGACAATCTGGATATGGATTTGCCTTCCTTGCATGTAACAATTTTGCCAAAACTACCATCCATGGGCTCCGAATGCCTTAGCCACTGTCATGAATTCCACAGAGCATTGACTCTGCCCAAGGAACACATTTTATGGCCAAAGAAGTGAGTACATGGGCTCATGTTAATGGAATTCCCTGGTCTTACCATGTTCTTCACAATCCAGTAGTGACTAGATAGGTGGTAGAATAGTCTTTTGAAGACAGTTACAGCACTCGCTAGGTACAATAGCTTACAGGACTGGAGCAAGGTTCTTCATAAGACTGTGAATGCTTTAAATCAGCATCTACTATATGGTACAATGTCTCCCATAGCCAGGATTCATAGGTCCAGAAATCAAGGGGTGGAAATAGTAATGGTGCCAATCACCATTACCCCTAGTGATCCACTACCACAATTTTTATATCCTGTTCCTGCAAACTAATGCACTGCTGATTTCGAATTCTTAGTTTGGGGGGGGCTTTTAACAGGAAGCATAACAATGATACCACTGAACTGGCAGCTAAGACTTCTTCCTGATCATTTTGGTCTCCTCATGCCTCTGAGAAAACAAGCTAAAAAGGAAGCCACAGTATTGTCAGGGGTGATTGACCCAGACCATCAAGGGGAAATTGGGCTACCACTCCACTGTGGAGGAAAGGAAGAATATACTTGAAATGCATGAGATCCCTTAGAGTGTGCCTCCTAGTATTACCACATTTTGTTATTAAAGTCAGTAGGAAACTACAACAATCTAATCCAAGAACAATGATTAGTCAAGAACCCTCAGAAATGAAGGTGTGGGTCACCCCACCAGGGAAAGAACCAAGACCTGCGGAAGTGCTTGCTAAAGGCCAAGGAGACACAGAGTGAGTAGAAGGCTGCTCTAAATACCAGCTACAACCCTATGATCAGCTGCAAAAATGAGAGTTGTAATTAACAGTTCTCATGCAAGATGATTCCAATGTAATATTTTGATAGACTTAATATTGCTTGTTAAGCCTATGTCATAATGTTCATGTAATGAAGTGCTATAAACAAGCACCAGTCAAATAAAACTGGCCTTCTCTCCTGGGGAGGTAATTAGTACATTTTTGCTTGTACATAGGAAAGTTATAACATTAGGTACAATTACAAAATATTCTTTGCACCTGAAGATTATGGTTTAAAGAAACATGTCTGGTTGTGAAGTTGACAAGGGGTATATTGTGTTGTCAATTTGAGTAAATAATGCCCAACTAAATTGGCTCCGAATTCTGGTGTGGAAGACCTACCCTAGGGACGATTATCATCAGGATGACATAAAAGGGAAACAAAGCTAAGGATTAGTCTGTTTTCTGTCACGTGAGCTCCAGTCTCTTTCCATGTTGGACATCATATCCTAGCTTTCCGAGAACCCTTCAGTCTCTAGCACTGACCATTCAGCCTCCTAACATGGACTCACATGGTACAATACATTGAGATCTGAGTATTTTACTGGACCTTTCATAGCCCCAGTGTACAGACAGCCCTATTTTACTTCTCCACACCCAGCTCTGGGCGGTCTTTGGAAGTAAAGCTTGTAAGATTTTATATATTTATCTTGTATTAAATTTGTTTCTCTAGTAAATACTGACAACTACAAGGAGCAAGGATCATCTCCTCAACCTTAGGAGA
>PVJX010043818.1:0-13745 GCA_004027295.1 Dolichotis patagonum
TTGCATTCCTCCCTGAGTGGTCAGCAGATGAATCCTCCTGCAAACCAAGGGGCAAGTTCAAGTGCATATGTTAAGCCAGCTCAGCTACTTGGGAGGCTGAGTCAGGAGGATCGCTTGAGCCCAGGAGTTTGGTACTAGCCTGGGCAACACAGTAAGATCTTGACTATTAAGGACATTCCCCTCCCCCCAAAAAAGAGTGTGTTTCCTTTTACATTCTTGACTTTCAACCTCCCAGTCATAATGACTTTCAGCCATTTGGAATGATAGCACATGTAAGAATATACAAGACATTAGCCTATGTGAGACAAGAACGAGTTGTACATTTGAGGTTTTTGAAATTATGGACTCCAATAATTTTCCAGGTCAACAGTGCTGTCTTGTGTTTTCAGAATTGTCTTGTCTGTGGCTTAGGAAAATACAGGTGATTCCTTTTGCTGCTGTCCTTCCAGCTGAACAAGCAAAATGCAAATTGAGAAATTGTTTTTGAAGGTACACTTTGCCTAGAATAGTAACAAATAGTTTACCGATATCTGCCAAGAGGTGGGCTTTGGTCCCCTGGAAGGTTCCCAGGGCTCGGGCAGGCTTGAGCATTGTGGCTTTCATTTGGTAAACAGATGACTACTACTGCCCTGCGTTATTTTCTCCCCAATGTTGAAGTGCTGCACACCGTGAGACCACTGAGCCCAAGACCTGGGACTGTCTTTACCTTTGTCCCTGCTGTGGGCAGCTGCCACTGAGGACATGCACCCAGCTAGCATGGCACTGGGTGCTGGAAGGCCACTCTGAGGTCAGCTTGTCCTCACCACAGTCTCTACAGAGGAGGCCTCAGAGATGATAAATCCTCGCCCAAGGACGCACAGCTCCTAGAGAACCCTAGGCTGGCAGAGGGGAGGTTACAAAGTAAACTCGGCCAGCTCAGCTGCTGATGGCCAGTGGTGTGAAGCTGCCTTACAGATGAAACTGAAGATGACATGCCCTGTGTTGGATGCTGGACAGTGAACACAAAGCGGGGAATCTGAGGAGAGTGGGATTGGTTTCAACACAAGGACAAAGACCAATGTGATTCTTCTGGGCGAGTGTTTGATTCCATTACCCTAGGTATTTTACACTCTGCTCTGTTAAAATAGGATCGTGGACATGTTTGAGGGGCACCAGGACTCGGATAAAATGCTGGCAGTAAAAGAATGGAGGAGCATCTTGCTTTTTGCTTGCTGGTGCTAGCCACGCCTTCTCTGCACATGCCTTTTAAAATTTCATTATCACTGAAGGCTAATGCAGTTGTAGTAGTTAGACCATTTTGTTTCTTGGCAAAAGAGAATTCTTAAGGGGATGATCCATCCTCTTGTAAGTGCAGGAAGGAAAGTTAGGTACTAAATTCTCTGTATCATTCTGCTTTTGAGTAGGCAGGAGCTGTGTCCAAGTACTTCGGCTGCTTTCATCATGGGGAGAATTTATAGGTGTTCCATTTCTCCCCTGCTATCTCTTTGTCCCTCCTGATGGAAGGAGGCTGTGATTTTGGGGAGCCAGCCAAGGAGGGAATTAGGTAAGCAAAGTTTGTATTTTTCCTTTTACCTTGTATTCATAGAGTAGTAATATTTAATAGCTGCAGTTATCTTTGAGATAAGCATGGATTTGGAATCATATTGCAAAAGGTTGATGTGTGCTTTTTAAGGGCATTGTAGAAACTGAACTGCCGTTTGTGAGATACATTGTTTTAGAACAGAAAGAGAGCCATACCACATGTGTGGTAAGAGGTTTTGTTGCTTACCATACCAGGATTACTGCTGTTTATTTTAGCTATAAAATTCGATCATAATGTAGTTACATTACTAGTGTCAAGTATATTAATTTTTTTTGCCTTTTCTAATTTCCCCAAGTTTTTGTTTTTCTTTAGAAAACATCTTGTTAAGACCTCCAGAATGAGTAGTTTTTATTAGGTAATTACCAGCTTGCTTGTCTTCCCCCACTTCTAATTCCTTCCAGGTAGGGTTTGCATTGTTTCCTGTGCTCGGTGTCATGTGGAGTTTTGAAGTATTCAGCATTGGATTTGAATCATGCTGTGATTTAAGTTTTCAATAGAAAATATTACAAGGAGGACAGAAATCACATGTGAACACCCAGTACAGAAAGCAAACATCCTCCTTTCCTGTACCCCTCATACTGAACTCAGAATTCCAAAATTATATTAGCACACTTAGATTGTTTACATTGAGAAGTCTCAGATTAATACTGATGTTAATTGGTACTTACAGCTTTTTTAAAATTTGTTACTGAGATGAGGACTATAATTTTCCCTCTCCATTACTAATAACTCATTGTATAATCCTGGGGTGAGAGTAAAGTCACTGTAAGTTTTGAAGCCATTTTCTTGCCCCTGGGGCTTTCCTCCTTAGGACTTCAAAATAGCAGAGCCTGGTTCTCTGTGTAGTCATCCTGGGGTGACTCTGCCTTCTATCAGCAAAGTTCCAGTTACACAATTCTGTTAAAGCAGTATTAATCCTGGAAGATTGTATATAGTAGAACTTCAGTTAAGTGTTTCATGGAGATGAGTGGGATTATTTTAAGTATGTATAGATAGCAATTAAACATCATACACTTTCTCTAAGTCTGTAGTAAAGTGGAAGCATTTTTAAAAGGAAGATTGGGCTTTTAAATGAAATCTTGATAAAACTGACATTGGTAATTAAGATCTAGGTTTGAAGAGAGGTTGGATGTATGTACTAAGCACGGGGAGAGAATTCCAGCAGGTACCGTTAGTGGGACCTCGTAGGAACCTTCGTCAGCCTGGTTGTGTAGAAGGACCCGCTGTTTCGGGGAGAGCTCTAGGCTCGTGATGATACGGGGAATCCTCCTGGAGAAAGCAGTCCGTTCACAGTACCAGCCCCGGCAGCTGAAGATTGTTTATTACTGGAGAATCGCAGCCGAGTCCTGGGTGATCTTACGGGATTCCGTGAGAAAATGAAGACTGCGCTGCACCAGCTTCCTGCAGGAACTTCCTGCCCCGATCATCTGCAGAGTTTTCCTGGACAGCCCTGCAGATGGGCGTGTTCAGTGGTGGACCTCTCAATTTTCTGTTTTTCGTATCAGAAATTTTGGTGGAAGAGCTCATCTAAACTGTGTCACTTTCTGGTGTCACTTAATTTGTGTGATTCTTGGATGGGAAGAAACGAGGAGGGATCAATGGTGCGTACCCGGCACACGATGGTCCACCGTGTGTTTCTGTCTCTGCGACAGTGTGCCTCCATGTCAGCTACTGGTGAACTTTCCACAGCTGTACCAGTTCCCGGGGAATTGTTTTCCTAACCGAAGAACCTGAATTGAGCTTCAGGAAATATCTTGGTGCCACAAACTGATTTGTCTTCATAAAGCTTCATATTTTCTGCCTACCCTCAGAGTTGGCATCTGTTTTGTGGTACCCCCCCCCCAATTGATGCATTTTCCAAATTTGTCCTGACATCCTGAAGTAGTCCCTGTGAAGCTGAGCTGTGGACTCTAAGGGCAGCAATTTTATTTTATTTGCAAGAGCCTGGCTTAGAGCAGGTGCTAGTAAATCATTTGTTCCCTCGAGGCGTACTCATTGGGCATATTTTCTACTCGTCTTCCTAGACGTATACTTTTTAGTATTGCTTGCTTTTCTCCATCTTTGTTCTGTTTTGAAAACCTAATACAAAGTGAATATTAAACTATTAAAAAAACAGGATAAAGCCCCAGGCAGCAAATAAAACAGAGTTCTAATCTGTGTAAACCTTAGAAAAATCCTTAGAAATTAGATGAACATGCTAAAGGTGATTTGAAATACAGAGACTAGTTCGTCATCCTCTGTCCATCATTCTTCACTTAGAGAATCTTTCATTATCTTTTTTTTTTTGCGGGGGGGGGAGGGTCTTTTTGAGACTTCTCACTATGCAGTTCAAGCTGGCCTTGAGCTCACGTTGTAGCCCAGGCTGGTCTTGAATTTGTAATGATCCTCCTGTCTCAGCCTCCCAAATGCTGGGATTCCAGTAGTGAGCCACCACACCTGGCTCCATTATCTTTAAAGTCAGGAAACATTCTTTTCTGTTGTTGTTATTATTTCTTTGAGGAAGCAATTGTCTAATGTATGGCATACATTAAAAGAATTTTCAGAATAATCTCTTAACTCACTGGAAAGTCACACCTACTACGAAAAGTAGTCCTGCTCCTCCGGTATTTGGATATTTTGTTAGTCCCAGTGGCTCATGAGATATGTAGCCTATAAGACACAGCTTTTTAAAAGACCTGTAGTTTAGCTGCTTATTCTTCGGGGTAGAGCTGTTTCCTGGGAAACCAGCTTTATTTCTGAAACCAGCTGATGAGCTCTTCAGGGTGAGGGACCATGTCTCACATAGCTTTATACAGTCCTGTGAGGTACAGTGCAATCAATGCAAGCCACGTTGCTGGTATCCAGTAATTCTTTTTAATTGATCTTGATGGTTTAATGATGTTATCCTTTAATCTGTGAAATCTTCCTTTCCCTTGGCTCATCATTTGAGAGTTAGCAAGCACAGATCCCCAACTGATTTCAAAACACTGCATTTCAACCCTCCCTGAACATAACTTTAGATCCATTAGGAAAATTCCATTGTATTCTTCTCTCCTTGGTCCTAAGTTATTGTTTGGCTTGCCATTCCCTGCTGTTTCTCCCCGTCTCCACCTTTAGGTGAATAGTAGGAGAAAGCTATTTCTTAGTTTTAGAAGCTCATAGAGAAAAATAAATTTGGACCCCTGCCTCATGCCATATATGACAATGAACTCAAATTTAATCAAAAACCTACATGTTCTGAGAACTAAAGCTATAAAACTCTGAGACAAAAATAGGTATAAATCTTCACCTTGGATTGGGCAATGGTCAGAAGCACAAATAAAGAAATAAATAGATACATAAGACTTTATCAAAACTAAAACATTTTTGGACATTAAAGAACACTACCAAGAAAGTTGAAAAGCCAATTTACAGAATTGGAGAAAACAGTGCAGAGCACTGTTTCCTTGTCTGACAAGGATCTAGTATCCAGAATATGTAAAGAATTGTGATAACCCAATAAGAAAAAGATGAACACTCTGATTTCTTAAAAAATGGTCAAAGGATTAGAATGAATATTTCTCCAAGAAAAGTACACAAATAGCTAATCAGCATATGCAGAGCTGTTCATCGTCATTAGGGACTTGCAAGTGAAAGCCACTGTGAGATGTCACCTCAGCTACCAGAATGGCTGAATAAAAGCCAGATAATAGCAAGTGTCATGAGAACGAACAAAAAATGGAACCTGCAAATGTACCTGCTGGGAAAGTAACTGGAACATCTGCTTTGGAAAGCTGGCCTGGCAGTTCCTCAGAAACTTAATCAGGGTCGGTGTATGAGCCAGCGATTCCGTCCTATCTAAATTCCCAAGAGAGGAGAATTTTGAGAATTTCATGTCAAGGAAAGAACCAAAAGACCTAATTAATAATAATATAATGGGGTGTCTGGGAAAAGCTGGGGCAGTATCGCTTTTGCTTATTCCCAGTCTGGCTGTCACTTGTATTTTTATTATAGGCAGCTGAGTTACCTAAAAATTAACATGCAGTCAGAGGAGCTTGAGCTCTCAAGGAAATCAGCAGAAAAATAAAGACATCAGCATTGTGGCAGGAGGCACACCTACAGAAGACCAGGCCTCAAGCCTCCCTCAGGGTTAAACAGTGGCTTAAGATTATACTATAATTGGTGTCACCTGGTCTAATAAAGTCCAGCTAGACATCAGTCACCCAGATGGGTGACCAGAGCATCTGGACCCATGGCTTCCCCAGAATGCCTTTGTTCTTTCCGTGCACTCTTGCTGCTTCACCCCTTCCCTCCTGGCTCAGCATTAGCTAAGAGGCTGTACTTTTCATCTTATTGGTTGATTACCATTTGGCCCATGTTGTAGCCACCCCTTGTGATTTAGCACTATAAAATATTCTTATCGAAATGACCTCGGGGGCGACCCTCTTTTGGGGCTTCTCCTATGTCTTGGAGAAGCTATGTGTCAATAACTCTTTCCTTCTCTTAACCTCTATTCTTCTTTCAAATTCATTCTTCAATTTTAGCAGATGTGAATCCGACATCTAGCAGGTTGGGAGTTACAGTTCTTCCGTGTCACCACGATGTGGATAAGTGTCCTCACAGAGTCATGAACTGAAGGCTTGGTCGTCAGCCTGTGGTAATATTAGGAGGTGATAGAACCTTTGAGAGGTGGAACCCAGTAGTCCGGTCATTGAGACCATGCCTTGGGGACTTGGGGATCTCCCCATACTGGCTCCCTTCAGCTGAACAGCTTCCTCTGCCGTAACTGTCACCTTGGTGCGCTCGCCTTGACATAGGATGAAAACAATGGCCCGAACCACTGTGCCCTGAGACTTCTAAAAATAGGAGCTCAAATACTTGGAAAGAGGACAAGCCTTGAGAATAAGGCCAGACTTTAGGTACCAGAAGAGAAATGCAGAAAACAGGTGTGGATATTAGACTGTGTGACATTGACCCACTGCAGAAGTCATCCGGTGTAAAACAAGGCAGGGACGTTGAGAAGGGCCAACCAGATAGGAGTGAGGACTGGATCCCTTGGTACTTCCGTCTCACAGTCTGCCCTGCTGCACTTCCCTCTTCCCAAGGGCCCCCCAGATGGATGCTAAGACTTTGCCCAAAGAATGCACGGCTCACAGGAGGAGGAGAGTGAGCAGCCCATGGGAGAGGGGGAAAGTTTTCCGGAGGAAGCCCTCAGCAGCAGCAGTTCCCCATGCTTGGAGACTTGAATTTGCTTCGATATTGATTTCTTGTTTCTCTTACTGCTCTCTGGGGATATATCACAAAGAAATTTAATGAATATTCTTTTGATCTGCATTTATTTGATACATGGCTTTGTGGCTCGAGTGCCACCCTTACCTTTCTGCTTTCTGCCTATGATGTACCATATAAGTAAATCAATAACGAAGGGAATGGAGAAACAGCTCTGCCTAACATTTTGGGGGTGATGGAGTAGTGATGTCTGTCAATATTCGCATTTCCTTGGGATACCTTTTTCTTTGTGACATTCAGCCTGGTTCCGTGAGACGCTCGTCGCTCTGGTGGTGCTGTCTGTGGAGAGTTGTGGTAAATAGATGTTTTTCCCCTGTAAATTTTCTAGATGTCTTTCTGAAGAAAACACAGAAAAGGAGAAAACACAGAATAGGAAACTTTCCATTCTGGTAAGTGTCCCCCTACCCGGGATACAGGAATACTTACCTTTCCTCACCCAAAGATGGTAACAGTTGGGAAACATGACTGTGTAATGGAGTGGTCCCCAAAAGCCAAATAGACTCGGCTGCCTTGCAGCTTCCTGTGAGTGCTGCAGCTTCTTTGTCCTCCTTCATTCCAGTCTCCTTAGCTTTTTACCTCCTCTCCCTCATCCTGGTTTCAGCCCTCGCTGACAGGGTTGGAACCTCTGTCTGACTTTGGTAGAGGTGTTGAGAACCTCTCAGGACCCACTGTAGTGGAGGCTGCATGACTTTCTTGGTGATGGAGGAGGCCAGGGAGCTGCTCCTACACAGCTGTTAGGCAAGGTAGGACGGAGGGACATAGCAGAGAGGCAGAGCTCTCACTCTGTGCTCGGTAGTCCTGGAGCACGCTTTGGCAGGCAGCAACCTCAGTGACCTCTGCCCGTTCTGAGGAAGGAGGACCGTAAGTTCAAGGCCAGCCTGGGCAACTTAATGAAAGCTCGATTCCAGTCTCAAAGTTTGAGGAAAAAAAACTAGGGATATAGTTCAGGTGGAATGCCTCTGATTCTATCTTCAGTATTACAATCAATAGGAATGTGGTTTACTATACCTGCATGTGGTTTGGGAGTAAATAAAAATTTTTGAACCATAGAACCATGCAATGTTTTTAAAAAAAAAAAAAAGAGAGGACTGACCTTGTAAAAGTGGAGACAGTGAAATAATGAAGAAGACCGACCCCTTAGTGGCTGCCCATTATCCGTGAGAGACCCAGACTTCAGAGAGCAGTGGTCTTTGGAAGACTCAGTGGCAAATGATGGGAGTCAAAATGTGAATTTTAGCAGTTCTTTCCATGAGTGTTGCTGTAACAAAATAGGTGGAACCATGTAATTTATAAACAATGAAATATTGTTTCTCACAGTTCAAGAGGCTGGGAAATCTAAGATCAAGGGCCAGTAAGTTCTTTAACTTTAAAGTGATCAGGGCTGCTCTCTTCCAAGATGGTGCTGCATCCTCCGAAGGAGATGAACAGTGTGTCCTCCTTGGCAGAAGGGACAGAAGAGATGAACTTGTCTTCGTAGGCCATTCAAAAGATTTATCCATTCATGAGGGATTTTGTGCTCATGACCTAATCAGTTCTGAAGGTCCTACCTCTAACAGCTGTTGCACTGGGGATTAAGTTTCAACATGAGTTTGGAAGAGGACACAGGCATTTAAACCATAGCAGGGCTCCTGCTCAGAGAATTCTTACCTGGGTCATGACTGGAAGTTCCAGAATGTTCTAGATTCATCTTGGCCCCTTAAGGAGTCTGAAAGACTCCCACCCACTGAAACTCCTAGAACCATGCCTTCATTCGTGAATGACACGGATGGGGAAGGACTCTTGCGATCAGAGCAATTTAGGGTCTGATTCCAGACTTGGCACCCTGCACTGCTGTTTGAAGGGCAAGGTGAGGCTCCCCTGGACAAGAGTGGAGTAAATGGCACTGGGGACTCTGATAGGCTGTCTGCATGCTGTGACTTCATGCATGCTATTAATTCCCACTGAAGTTCTCAGTGTAGAATCTTGTATGTTATTAAGTGACTGCTAAATAGATGTCCACTGACCAGTCACGCTTGCTCTTCTCTGTTACTGTCATCATAGCCCTGAAATCGGAATCTTATCTTCTGTACCTGAGATACACTTGGGCTTTAGATATTTATGTCTGCAGTTAGAGTGTTTGGGCTGAATTGAGAGAGGGGCTTCCTATCCCGTATAGAATGGAGGGGTGATCTCACAGGCAAGAAAGTTATTCAGTTTTGTTTGGATTTGAGTACTGAAAGTGGGCTTCTGTTATAGTTGAGTTTAAGTCTTGAAAAAAAAATTCTATTTGGCAAAATTCTACTATTTTATTTGGCAAAAGCCAAAATAAATCTAATATAAAAATAATATGGTCCCGTCACACCAGTGAAATGCTATCACAGGATGTTTACAGGCATCTATGGGAGAGACTAATTAAATCTACTTGGCTTCATGCATCCTACCGTTGCAGACATTTTCCTTGTTGCAAAGTAGTTCTGTTTTGTAGCAAAGCATGGACCCTACACACAGATGTGTCCAGGTTAGGGTCCCCCCACCCCACCCCAAGCCACCCCATCCCCATCACTTAATTAGCTTTGTGACCTGGGGCATATGCAAATAGATATGCCTACCTATGCCTTTGCCTATACCAGGGTCTGTGTCTATGACTGTGTTTACATATTTCTAATTTCCTCACAGAATACTACTTACCTTTGACAATACTGTTGGTCACTTCATGTCAAATGACCTACATTTAGTAAAATTATACTAATTAAAATTCTAATTGGGCCATATTTGGCCTGACTAAATATTTAACCTGGTTTATTGTATCAGTTTGTTAGCGCTGTAATAGCAGAGTACTATAGATTGTCTCTTTCAGTGCCATAAATTTATCATCTTGCAATTCTGGAAGGCTAGAGTCATGGCGTTGGCAGTGTGGGTTTCCTATGAGAGATATTAGGGAACGATTCGCCCCAGACCTCCCTGAGAGGCCTATAGTGAGTCCTCTGTTCTCTGTGTCTTTACATTGTCTTTCTTGGCTCCAGATACCTTTTCTGTATAAGAACAACAGCCGCTTTGGATGAGGGCCAAGCCTACGTTAGTCAGTTCTCCATTGCTTCGATGAGATACCTGTGATAATTAACCGGCAAGGTTTATTTTGGCTCATGTTCATGGTTGCTTGGCCACGTTACTTTGGGCCTGTGGCAGCACAGTAGGTCATGGGGGACTCACAGGGCAGAGGCGGCATCTCACCTCAGAGCCAGCAGGAAGCAAAGAGAAGCAGGAAGGAAACTGGGTCCCAGTATCCCCTACAAGAGCATGTCCTGCAGCGACTAGACCTCCTTCCACTACGCCCCACCTTTTAAAGGTTTCACCAGCTCCTGCTAGCACCAGACCTTTAACACATGGGCTTTGGGGTACATTCAGGATCCAAACTCAAATAAGACCGCAAACTAAGCTACTGAAGTTAGGACTTGTATATGAGTTTTGGAGGTGAAACAATTTAGCTTACAAGATTCTGCTGTGGAACAGGATGAATACGTTTTACAGGCCAATACTGACAGGTGGCAAAAGATGGCTTCCAGCTTCCTGTTAATGATGCATTTGGAAGGTTGAGTTCTTAAGCCCTACTATTTCTTAGGGCTCCTCATCTTTTGCCTCTTCCTCTCTTGAATGGGCTTTGCATTTCTTCTGTCTTCATTCCACCTTTTTCTTGAGTCTTATGTTTGTGTCTGGAATTGTAAGAATAAGCCCAGTTTGTAGGGAAGTAAATGTGACGGTATCATAAAATAATCTCTTAGAATGCTCTGTATTCTCAGCATTGTTTTGTTTTGTCTTGTCTTGTTTTTGACATAGAGTCTCTCTTTGTGGTTCAGGCTGGCCTCAAACTGACTGCAGTTCCCCTGCCTCAACCTCCTGAGTGCTGGGTTTATGCATGTGCACCACTGTGTCCAACAAGTATGTTGTCGTGAGTTCATCATTTCATATTCTTTCCTCCAGGGACGTACGTGCCTTTTTCTTCCTTGGGCTTTTTGATGTAAAATTTATATGCACAGACTTAAATATGATTTGGTTTTGTTATTTGGAAATATAAATCTTATCCATAACTCACAGATGAAATTGGCAAGACTTTTGGTCTGGCTTTATTTGATTAAGTATAAGACAAATGATACACCATCTGAATACTTCGGGGTAGTGGAGTTCTTTTTTGTGATTCTAGTTTGTTCTGATAGGTAGTCCTAGAAACTTGGGTCTGCAGAAAGTAGAGTATCTACCAGGCATGGCCACACTATTTTTTTTTTTTGTTAAAGTCTAGTTCAATCCTTTCTTCTGTCATTTCTACTATGTGTAATGTATTCCAAAATTTATGGGAAGCATTTATCTTTTTGCCTCTCGTCTGTAAATCTGTTTTATTGCTCATGCCAGGTGGTTTTTTTTCTTTTAATTTCTCGTATTCATTCCTTTGTGAATTCTGACTTTTGATTTCTCCCTTAATGCTTGAGCCTGGTTGGCAGGGTTGTTCTCTGGGATAGATTGAACTATAAAAGATGAACTGATCATTAGCTTTCCCAGTTGTTAATACATATTCATTTAGCTAACATACGAATCAAACTACTGGTATCTTACATTTATTTCTTATTGTCTCAATATCTTCTGGATTGTTTTGTAAAAATACTGTTTTCTTGGTAAGAGAATATATTTAGCTTAGGAAAATTTGAAATAAATTACAGAAGAGTTTCAAGTAGAAAAATCCTTACCATAGCTTTCTTTGTGATAATACAAACAGCAAATAGCTGATATTCACAAAAAACAAACATACAGCTAAGTATATTATGGGGCCTTACAGTGCAATAATATATTTCTGTTGACAACTCTACAGAGTTTGTAATACTATCGGAAATGATTACCATGGGATTGGAATGGGGAAAACTGAGGATACAAAATTATATAGCACATATCATCGAATTACACAAAAAATGTGCAATACACAGGAAGAGACGTGTCAGAATATTGGCAGTGCTTATCTGTGGGAGGGTTGGGCCCAGACATGGATGTCTGTATTCAGACAGACATGGATCTGAGCCTTCCTTCCCTCCTGGGTTAGCCTGTCTCTTAGGAGATACAACCTCTCTTAAACCTTCGCTACCCAGGACACACAGGATCCCTCTCACAGAATCATTAGGCAAAATGGTTAGTTCAGTGTATGACACAATAAGCCAACACAGGCAAGTTCAGTTTTAATAAAAACATTATAGTAAATATTTTTCCCATTTTGGTGCACTTAACACAAGAGCTATATTCATTCTGGTGTGTTTACTCCTGTTCAAAGAGCACACATTACCATGGTGTCTTAGTTACTTTTCTCCTTGCTGGGACAAAGAACCTGACATGGAAAGTTCCAGGAGGAAAGGTTTATTTTGGCTCACAGTTTGTAGAAGTTTCAGTCCATAGTCACTGGCTCCAAGGCAGGGTGGCATATAGCACAGGAACAAAGCAGGGGAGACACAGTCCACGGCAAGGCAGGCAGGAAAGCAGCGAGCAGCAGCCAGCCTGCATCCTGCCTTTCTCTTTCATCCAATCCAGGGTACATGCCTTTTGGGTGGTGCTGCTCATATCCAGGATGCGGCCTCTGTCCTCAGTCCATCCATCGGCCACACCCACAAATATGCTAATTCCAATTAGTAGGACACACCCTTAAGCCCAGTATCACCCCCCTAGCTCCAGCAAGCTCTGAAAAGCTCCACTTACCTACACATGAGGCTTTGGGAGACCATCTAGACAGAAGCCATAACGCATGGTCTCTGTGAAGTCACATCTACTGTGGTTTCCTTGCCTTGCTTGGGTGAGGCCTCAACCCTCAGCCTGTGGTTATGGTGAAGATTCAGCGTCCTGGACCTATAAAAAGGACATCGAATCAGTGTTAGGCACATTAGCTGCTATTACTTACAAATTTTTAAAGACAGTGTGTCTATTAGTATTGTCTCTTACACTTGGAGAATGGGAAAATTATAGCAAGGATTTGCATATTGTACAGAGATGTATACCTAATGACTCCCATGTCTGAGATAAAGGACACTGCTATCAATATGTAATTAAACTAAAACATTCCCCTATTTAGGTATCAAATGAGGTGTCATCTCAAAGGGGAGGCACCATTGAAAAGGAGGCTCCTTTGGAGACTCTAATCCAGTCTGTGAGTCCGGACTGGCCATGTGATGCGATGCTTATGGATGCTGAATATACAAAAATGAAAAAATGAAAAACTGAATCATGTTCCTCGACTTGCTTTAGCTCTCCAAATGTACATCAGATTTTTAGGTCAAGTATCTGACAGAGATGCCCTCCTGATTTGTGGCTAATGGATTAACATAGATAAGCGGCAAGAATACGTTTTTAATTCTCTTTCCTTTTTTTCTTCAGAATTCCTCTTTGTAAAAACCATGCATGGTTGCCTTTTTGAGGGATGCGTGTTGCGGGTTTGCAGCCTGCTCCTTTCATGAAAAGGAGTGGCGATCGCTTCAGTTTCTTAAGTGAAACCATGCTTGCTCTTCGTGTGGTCTTGCATGGCGACTCCACATTGAAATCCATGCTGCTCAAGCAGATAGTCAGCAGCATGTTGGCATCAAATTAAGGACAAGCAAGCAGCCTGGAAGTTCACTTGATAAAGAACCTGTGTGCTGTTCTTTGCCCATTTTCCTCCAGATTCTGTCTGGAGAATACCAGTTATTCCTTCCAAGATTACTGTAGATCAAAGCTCTGTTTTTTTTTTCCTGAGTAAAAACTAATGTGTCTGCAGCCATCACAGCCTTAAAGCCAAAGCTTGTGTTTATCAGCCTTACCAGCAGCCTAGAGCATCCACTGTCCTGAGATTTTATAGACTTGTCACCAAGGGTCAGAGAAACAAAATAATGGGGAAGAGTTATTTCCAGGTTCCCAAATGAATGGTAAATAATTTACA
>PVJX010043819.1:0-13483 GCA_004027295.1 Dolichotis patagonum
TCCCTGTGGATGAAGGGCGGGCCTACCAGTCCCAAAGAGTCACGCCGAGATGCAGGTCTGCACAGACTTTCGATCCAAACAGCCCAGGCCACTCTACGGGTCCGAGAGGCTCGGGTCCCAAAGAGACAGGCCGAGATGCTGCTTTCTGGGAGACTTCCTGGGGGTGAAGCTATTCTCTCTCTCAAGAAAAACCAAAAAGGGTGGAGGATACAACTCAGCTGAAGGCCCTGGGTTCGATTCCCAATTCTTGGTGTTAGATGCTTTTGTTGTGAACCCAGACTTCTCAATTAAGCAGCTGCAACTGTAGTCTCATTAAGGTTACACAGATACATAAGGATTCTAGTCACAAGCCAGGATGATTCTTTCTTCTCAATAAACAATAAACACTCACCCTATCAGGAGCAGCACTCCTGACAGACAAGCTGGCTGACCATACTCTCGAGGCCCCTTCCCATCCACGCTGCCAGCCAACCTGGGCTCCGCCTTTTGGGACGGTTGTCACGCCCAGCTAAGCACCATCTCTAAAAGGCCCAACTTCCCAATATCAGCCCTTTTATGACCAACCTCCCAACACAGGAGCATTTGGGGGTACAAAGAACATTTTAAAAAAGTACAATCTAAGCTAGGATTCAACTAATGTTAGAGAATATACAATACAGAGAACAGATTCTAGTGCATACTAAGCATTTACACCACTGATCATACAACACCAGGTTACAATTTTTTATGTTCACTCTAGACTGGCAGTTCCTTAGGACTACAACAGTATACTATTTATCACGGACCCACTGTACAGTAAACGTGCAATAAGTGTATGTGAAAGTAATCATGACAATAGTGTAAGGTACTTGGCTTGTAATTAGTATTACATTTCAAGGCAACCAAATGTGGACAACTAGACTACCTCCAATTGGAGATCGTCCTCCTCTCATGCTCTTTAAAACTTTCAGTTCCTCTATTTCAAGTAGCTTCAGTCATCTGATTTTTAACAAAGGGGCTGATAATATACCCGAGAAAAGGCATCTGCTTTAACAAATGGTGCTGAGAAAACTGGTTATGCACATAACGAAGAATCTTGAGCCCTATCTCTCATCCTATACTAAAATAAAATCAAAATGGATTAAAGACCTATATTTAAAAACAGAAACAGTGAATATGCTGGGAAAAAAAGTTGGTAAAACTCTTAGAAACACAGACATTGGCAAAGATTTCTTAAACAGAACCCCAATTGTATAAGAAACAGCATCAAGAATCAACAAATGGGATTACATCAAATTAAGAAAGTTCTGCTCAAAGCAAAGGAAACAACCAACAGAATGAAGAGGAACTTACAGAATGAGACAAAATTTTTCTTGTTTATTTTATTAGTACATGATTGCAGTTTATACAGTTTACAGTCATCTTGGGGAGTGGTTACATGCACATATTACAGCATATTGTTTTATTTTGTTTTGTTTTGTTTTGTTTTGTTTTGCTCTTCTTCCCTCTTCTTCTCTATCCCAATCACCCTTTTCATACCTGATGATACTATCTGTCTTAATACACATTATAACTTTAATATTTACATTGATTAGCATTATTAGGTACCTATACATGGTATTTTTTATTCTCTTGTTTCCCCTTATCTTCTCCCTTCTCACTTTTCTTTTTCCTTTGTACTATTTCCCTAGTTGCAAATTCTCTCCCCTTGTCCTTTTCTTTTTTCATTGCCTTTGTTTGTGCTTTGCCTCATTCAAATAAGAGATACCACACAGTATGCAAGATTGTATGTCTGATTTATGTCACTCAACATTATGTCTTCCAGGTGCATCCATTTTCCTAATGCCTCAAATTTGTCACTCCTCATAGCCAAGTAGAATTCCATTATATGTAGATACCACATTTTGTTTTTCTAGTCATCTGTTGATGGGTATAAAGGCCATTCCCAGGATTTAGTTATTATGAACTGTGCTACTGTGAACACTGGTATGCAAGAATTATTGTAGTATGGTGACTTAAACTCTTTGGGGGAGATACCTGGCAGGAGGTAGCGGGGCCATACAGAATTTCTAATTTCAGACCTTTAGAAGATTTCCATAATGGTTTTACTAGTTGGCATTCCCACCAACAACGTAGGAGTTTCCTTTTTCACCACAACCACATTAGCACTTATTATTATTTGATATCCTAATAATTGCCATTCTTTCTGGAATAAGATAGAGTCTTAGTGTTGCTTTAATTTGCATTTCCCTAATACCCAGCGATATTAAGCATTTTTCATATATTTGTTAGCTATTCACCTTCAACTGTGAAGTATCTATTTATTTCTCTAGCCAATTTCTTGACTGAATCTTTAATTTTAAGAGCTTTCTTTCTTTCTTTCTTTCTTTCTTTTGAGTTCTTTCTATATTCTAGATATTAGTCCTCTGTTTGATGAGTAGCTTGCAAAATTTTTTTTGAATGGGAAAAACTTTTGCCAGCTATTCCTAAGACAGAGGACTAATATCTAGAATATAGAAAGAACTCAAAAGAATTAGATGCCCTAAAATAAAAGACTCAGTAGAAATATGGGCAACAGAAATGAATAGATACTTCTCAGAAGAAACACAAGTGACCAAAACATATATGAAAAAATAGTCAGTATCTTTGGCCATTACAGAAATACAAATGAAAACAGCACTGAAATTCCATCTTACTCTGGTAAGAATGGCCATCATCAAAGACTCAAAAAAATAACAAATGCTGGTGAGAATGTGGTAGGTAAAGAACTCTTCTATTTTGGAGGGAGTGTCAACTAATACAGTCGGCTTGGAAATCAGCATGGAAATTCCTCAAAAAACATAAATTCCATGTGATCCCGGTTGGGTATCTTCCTGGAATTCATACATTTTCCATTCCACGTGAAATGTAACACTTTGCCTCCCTTATCACCAAGAGAACATAATCTTTAGGTGTTAAAATTGAGTTAACTGATAATGGTTAATATCTTTGGAAGTCAAGTAGAACTGGGCTTGAATTCCGGCTCCACCACTCGCTCGCTGTGTCACCTTGTGTAAGCTACTTAACATCTCAGCCTACTTTCCCTCTCTGAATAGAGTTATTATCAAGATTCCATGACATAAGAACCTTACATAGTTTTAATAACTAAACATTATACTAAGTGCTAGCATACACTGACTCATTTACCCCTTTAAGACCCCTTACATAGAAGACTTGAGAATAAATATCAGGGCAGTTTTACAGTGAGTTCTGAACTTCCTTTAAAGCCACCTTCTCTGCCTCCCAGTCAGAGAGAAAGATAAAGAAATGTACCAAAGCCAGCCTTGAGGTGTCACTAGGCTCAGGCATCCAGCCCTCGAGCCCGTCCAGACCTGGCCCGAGTCTCCCTGAGACAGGCAGTCTGCAGTGCTCTGCACGGGCTGCAGCATGTGTCTACATTTCAGTCCAGCAGCGCTGGCTCTGCTGACCTAAAGGACGTGCTACAAAGTACAGCTCTTCAGTTTCCAAATGAATGGAAACAAATTCAAAGTGAGCTGGCCCCCAGCGTCTAGCTGGAAAACAGCAATGACTCACAGGAAAGACAAAGACTGAGTAAGCACCAATGAAAGGCCACACATTCCTTCATTAACATCACTAGAGAAATATGGTCTTACCATGGAACAAAACATATGGACAAAATCTCCCAGTCTAATTCTCATCTAGTTCATAAATTTCTTAACTTCTAAATTAGTTGCACTAGGAATTTGAGGGAAATGTACACAGGCCATAAGTAATAGAAATTTGGCATGAGGTATGCATGTGCATCACAACTAGCATTGCTGATGAATTGTGAAATGACTATTAGATAGTTTTGATAAGAAAACTCATTATTATAGTCTACATATTGGGCCATGAAAATATACCACCTGAAACAAACAAAAAAAAAAATTGAAGTGTCTTTACCACTGACAAGTATATTGTCAGAAGTCTGGGCATAAATCTAAAAAAATCTAATAATAAAATAGTGTTCTACTTCCTTGTTTATTATTATTATTGTTGTTGTTGTCATTATTACTATTACTATACATCGTTCAGTGCTACCTGAATCTCCACTGTATTTGAAGAAAGTATCATACGATATGTAAGTTTTTCTTCCACCTAGTCACTATTTTATGTAGTTAGTAAACATATTAACAACCATATTTATCCAGTGAAAACCATGTCTTAATTTTTTAATGCTAATAAATGTTCAAGACTTTGAACTAGACATACTGTTGACATACTATTCCTCAGGAAAAATATATTTATACATCCTTTGATAAAGGGGATATGTTCTGAAAAAATATATCATTAGGCAATTATATTATAGTATGAAGATCATAAACTGGATTTACAAAAAGAAATATGACTACAAGATCATTAGGTGGTATAGTCTCCTGGAACCACTATCCTATATCTGGTCTATTTTTGGGCAAAATGCTGTGATGAAATCAGTATTGTCTTCACATTCATGGGGGCAGCTCAGAAGAACTGAGATATTTAAAGGAAATGTCTGCGACACTAGGAATTAATGCTAAAATATCATCTATTAACTGAATCAAGGGTATATTCAACAAAATCAAGAACTCTTACAAGACAAAGCATATGAATCTGATTCCCAGAATCTGAACCTCTTTGTTACAGGTGACAGACCTGGGGCAGAGGCTATCTCCCACTGTAGAAACTCGGGAGTAGGTACTGGATCACCCAGCTTTCCTTGTAGCTAGAGTACTGGCACACAGCCAAGACTCCCCTGGTTGGAGGCTCTTACCTCGTGATTTGAGCTAGAAGCTAATTAATGACTATAAAAGGAGGAACCTCTCAGCATAATAGCCGGACCAGAAACTACATGAATTCATTTTTCAGAAGCAGCAGGCCCAACAATTCAAGTGACGACTTTTAGTGCTAGAATCTGGCTGAAAGTGATAAAATCTGTGGGTTTGTACCTAGCAGCAGAGGCATAGGTACCTCCTGAGATATTTGTGCCTCGTGACGGTGGCCATGGCAGCTGGCTCCATGCCTGGTTCCTTTGTGCTTCCAGAGATGATGGCAGATTTCCAGTGTTCTTTTAAAAATTTTATTCTATAAGAACAGAGTCCTGACCTGTTGATTGTGTCAACTTCAAGAAAATATTGAACACGTAACTATAGGTTTGAGAAATAAGGCAATTTCTTCTAGGCTAAGAGAGAAAAGATGTAAAAACACAAGTCTTGCAATGGCAAGACAACTGCCAGCCTTACAACTACAAAAGCATTTACTTCGATTTGGGCATTCTCACTTTGAATTCCAGTGCACTTTCCAGAAGGCAGTGGATGCGTATTGACATACAGTGTGCGTCAGCCTTTGGATCACACCCATTCTGGAATCCTCACACTATCATGAGCTTCCAGCCTGCTCTGTCTCCACACTGACTGGTTATCTGAGGGTTCGGCTTGGGGAATTAGTTCCCACTCAATGAGAATATCTGCAATCCTGGATCAACCTTATTCCATTGAACTTGCTCTCTAACTCGCTGTCTTTCTACTTTCTCATCAAAATCTCCTACTCTAACATCCTGCTTCTTTAAAGTATTGAGTGGTTGAAAATTGCTGAGAGTAGATTTTAAACGTTTTCACCACAAAAACAGTAAGTATGGAAAATAACGGATATGGTTATCAGCCTTATGTAGCCATTCCACAATGAACACATATATCAAAACATCACCAGGTACCCTCTATGCACACACACACACACACACACACAATTTTTGTCAATTATAAAATAAATTAGTTTTTTAAAAAGAGAACTTAGGAGAATCCACCATGCTCGGACTGGGATGATCCAACAAAAAGCCAGAAGCCAGCCTTTCTGGTAAGCCATGCAAGCCACGCAGCTTCCAGGAAGAGAAAAGTCAGCGCCTCCCATGAGCCTACTGGTGAGCAGGCTGAGAAGCAAACCCTCTCCCAGTGCCACCACACACACACACACACACACACACTCCCCGAGAGCAAACCCATGGTTTGGAAGACAGGCTGAGTTGACAGCAACTAAAGTACATGAAGCAACTAAGTGCTTGTATTGTCTGGTTGATGTTGCGGGCCTGGGGCCAGCAGTCTGAGCATCTCTTGGGAGGATGACAGTATACAATACAGCAAATATGGGGGACTTTTTCTATCTTGTCGTTGAAATCCAGTATTATTCTCGCTGTTTTGCTTTGTTCTGATTGTTTTTGCTTTACTCAATATTCTATTTTGATTGTTTTTCTTTTGTTTTGTTTTTGGTTTGATTTTGCTATACTTGATGGAATGGACGACTATTGTGAAGATAAAAGCTATACTACGGTAGCCATTGTTGTTTTTCCTAGTATCCTGGTTTTAAGTTCTGTACCAGTTTTGCTGCTTTGTTTTGATTGGCTTTGTTCTGTTTTGTTTTACTGGATTTTACTATATTTAAAATAAAAAAAAGAATATAGGCTAGTATACCTCATTTCACCCTAATTCTTAGGAGATAAAATCATAGTAGTAAATTGTTCAAGTGTAAAGTATTCTTGCTGGAGTTGGCCTGTACTGTCTCTCACAAGATGAATGTATTTATTTTTCCTGAGAGAAGAGAAAATCTTTTGTAAGAATTTTATCTTTGTTCTATCCCAGACAGTAGTACCCATTAGACTACATCATAACTTAATAAAAAAACTGTCTCTCCTACTAAACAAAAAGGTTATTCAGGATGCAGATGATTCAGGGTAGTCACAGTTAACATAGTACTGTAAAATTACGATCATCTCCAATTAACAAAGAAATAGCAGGTCATCAGAGAAACTTACTAAATGCTCTATCTCATAGCTAGCTCATCACAAAGGGAACTGGATCGCTGGGACGCAAAACCAGGCACTAGACCTCACACTTCAAACTTTTCTCCAACATAACAAAATCTCTGAATTCCAGTGTCAGTGATGGTACCTGCCACACCCAGATGCCCTAATTACTTCTAAAGGAAGCTGCTCCATCTTGGGCCACTGCCCACAAGGCAACCCTGGCCAGTCACGGTGCTTTGTTCACATCTCTCTGCCACTCAGTGATTAAGCAGAAGTGGGCACCTAACTCCAGAGGGAGCCAGTCGACAAACTGGTCTGCAGACTATGAGAAATTCTAACACAAATAGTTTTGACTCGACAGAGATCATTTATGCCAACCAGATTCTAGCTGAGTCTTGTTTCTTCTGATCCAGAAACTCCAGTTGACTCAGCCTTTCTGTAGATAGCAGTCAAATACATCATTCTGATTAACTGATTGAGTGGAATAACCACGTTCAACTTTCTGTTTCACCTCTCATGTGTAAACACGTCCTAACCGAACAAAAAAATCATGTGTTTTGGAAATTTCCAATATTCTTAAGCTCTGACTGCTACTTTTCTTCTAGAAACACTTTTTTTAGATTCTGCAGCCCCATATAATTTTACTTTCTCTGTTTTTTCATTCTCTATGTATGTGTTAATGCTTTACATAAAGTATCTTATTTAAGGCTGACAACAATCTTATACAGTAAATGCTCCTAGGATCTCTATTTTACAGATGAAGAAAGCAAAGCATAGAGAGATGGTGAAGGTTTCGATGAGGGCAGTGGTAGAGGAGAAGAGAAGATGGCATGTTGGGGAGTTATTTTGAAGGTAGAACCACTAAGGCCTGGCTGCTGCATCAGATGTGGAAGCAAGAAAGGGAAGGATTAAGGATGCTGTTTAATGTGCTGCCACTTGTCTGATCTACTGGTCATTTCTAAGTGGACCTTTCAGAAGTACCTCAAGTTCAACATTTCTAAAATTATATTTATCACTCTTTCCCACAAGATCTGCTCCTCTTAATATTCTCTATTTTGGAGAACATCACTATCATTGCTGCTAAGTGGCAGGTACTCTACAGGAAGAGATGCAAATGAGAGAATAGTTAAAACTATACCAACACTGGGTATTCAAATTGCTTTCTTCAACCTACTCATTTATTTACTAGACTTTCACCTCCCTCATTTAATCATAAGCTTCTCAGCATCACAGATTGTGCCTATAATTAGAGCTAACATTTAGTGTGTTTTTCCCCCCAAAGGTCAAGGCTTAGCACTTTAAATGCATCATCCATGTAATTATTCTAACAGTTTCTTATGAGGTAGGATGGTTACAGACAGGAAGGATATCTAACCCAAATAAATAAGATCAAAGAAAGTTCTAGAATGAAATGAAATGCTGAGCTGAATCTTTATTCATGAAGTTACGAGAAGGAAAAGTTTTGCAGGCAAAGAAAGCAGCCTGTCTCTGTTAAGGCCAGGAAATGAAGAAACGCACAGAACCTTTGATAACTACAGTATGTCAAGAGTAAGAAAGGACAAGTTCAAATGGCTATGAGGACTTGGCAGCTAAGATAAACAAGGGGGGCTGGCCAGGTTAAGGCCGGGTGAAGATGTGGCGTCTAGAGCAAATAGCAGAGTCCATGACCTTTCTAACAGGGCCAGCCTCTGTCCAGGTCAAACTCCTTCCTTCCCTCCCCACCCTCCAGTACACTGATGTTTGTTCTGTGTTTTGGACTGCTCAGTTTCTACTTTCTGGATTCTTCGTCACTTGTTGTTTACTCCATCTGTAATGTGCATTGTATGGGTGACTCTTCAACATCATTTTAGCTCATATGGGACTTGAAAGAGGCCTCTCTCACTGCCACCCACAACCCAGCCCCACAGTTGCTAGTACGTCACTTGTTTTACTCAAAGCATTTACTGTTAAAGTTATTTTGCTCACTTGTTTATTTCATATGTTTGTTTAATGGTATACTACATGCTATAGTTGTGTCTAGCTGTCCCCCAAAACCTCACGGCCATGAAGGCAAGCTTCTGGCTTGTGATTGATTCATGGTCAGTGCTGGGATTATGGGTGTGAGTGCTACAGCGCCCTGGGGTGGGCAGCCTGCGCACGATACAAGGGAGGGAAAGAGGCTTGCTCTTTTGCTCCTCCCTTTTTGCTCTTGTTTCTTTTGCTGTCTTCTGCCACCATGAACTGTTGCTTCTCTGCCATACCACCCTACCTTGGAGTCAGCTGATCATGGACTGAAACTTCCACAAACTGTGAGCCTTCCCACAAACTGTAATCTTCCCTCTTTAATTTGGGTGTCAGGTATTTTGCCTCAGAGACCCCGGATAAGTAATCAACATATTAGGCATACATTATAAAGTCTGTTGAAGGAGGAGACTTTTCTAGTACCTATAACAATGGCTGATACATACTAAGCACCTAATAAAACTCCTTTTTAAAAAAACAAATAAGTGATTTTTTTTCATGTGCCTATTTAGTGTCACATACTTTGGGCTACAGAGATAGATTTGACAATTATCAGTTAGAATACAAAGAGCAGGTAATGCTAAAGGAATGGGTAAGCAAACCAAGTTACGCATATGCAGCCAAAAAATAATGGGTCACAGGAAAATTCTTGGGAGGAGTATACAGATGGAGAAAAGCCCCAAAGAGACTGATCAGAAGAAGAAAGGAGGGGCTGGGTTTGGTTATGCGTGACTATAATCCCAGTACTCTGGGAGACTGAGCAAGGAGAATGGCATGTTCAAGCCCACCCTGGGTAGCTTAGTAAAACTATACATATATATATATATATGGTAGAGATGTGCCTAGTGCAAAGACCCTGTGTTCAATTCCCAGTAACACAGAAAAAAAAAGTGGAGGAGGAAAAGGAGTAGGAGAGAAGACAACAAGAAGCTAAGACCTCCTGTGAGTTGGCGCCATGCACTGGCTGACTGGAGGAGGGCCAGATGCCAGCCCCCTCCAGTGTGTGGTCAGGGGCACAAGAAGAGCCAATCCCACCCCATCCCACTGCCCCATAAACGACTGGCTGATTTGGAGAAACATAGGCTGTGATGATAGCTAATGAGGCAAAATACAAGTAAAAGCCTGCAGTATTTAGTGTTTCACTGACTTTGCAGGCCTAAAGCTGGTAGTCTGATCATTTATTGAAAGGATAACAATACACAATGTAGCATATATGGGAGATCTCCCTCTGAAGGCGATGGCCATTGTAAATTCCCCATTATCTTGTTTCAAAACTCTGTATCATTGTTATTGTTTTGTTTGTTTGGGTTTTCCTCTGTTTTATCTTGTTTGATTTTGTTGTATCTGATGGCATGGGCAGCTATTTCAAAGATAACAAGATATATTATGGTAGCGATTTTGGATTTACTATTTTTTTGTTTTGAAATCCTGTATTGCATCATGGTTTTGTTTTTATTGGTTCTATTTTGTTTGATTTTACTATATCTGCAGGTATGGGCAGCTATTTTGAAGACAACAAGAGGCATTCTGGTAACCACTGTCGATTTCCTTTTATGTTGTTTTGAAATCTTGTGCCATTTACACTGTCTTGGTTTGATTGGCTTTATTCTGTTTTATTTTGCTTGGTTTTATTCGCTCTAAAATAATTTTTTTAAAAAATGAGTAGGAGAATGAGAAGAAGGAGAAGAGGGAGGAAAGGAAAAGGAGGGAGAAAGAACAGGGAAAACAAGGAAAGTAGCGCCACAGAAGCCAAAAGAAATCAGTGTGCACCATGCAGTAGAGACTTGCTTAAATAACCCGCTTCTGATTGATTGCATGGCATTAGACCCCTGGGTACTCAATAAGTCTTGCATTTCTTTGTCTTAGTTTTATTCCTATTGGGAATCTTACTGAATAAACCTTCACCTATTTGTTTGCCATCTGCATGGGTTTCTATGGTTTTTTTACTTTATTTCCTTCATTTTCATTTGAGGTAAATAAATTTCCATTCATACATTGCTGCTCTGCTTCTCTTATAAAATTATTTTTCCTAAACCAGGCATGGTGGTGCATACCTATAATCCTAGTACTTGGTAGGCTAAGGCAGGAGGATTATTGTGAGGCCAGCCTCGGCTACAAAGTAAGTTCAAGGCCAGCCTGAACTGCAAAGTGAAACCCTGTCTCAAAGAAAGACAAAAAATTAAAATTAAAATTAAAATTAAAATTAAAAGACAAAATTATTTTTCTATTGACAAGACAGTATATATCATTCTTATATTCCAGTTCTGGTCCTGATCTCCATCTCTCGAAATCATGATAAAATCATGAACCTGTAATTTTCATTCTCTATTATGTGACATAAAAACACAGACACCTTGTCCAAGTAATATATGTGTATATGTGTACATATATATTGTTATTTAACATATATTTATTATAGTGACTATAATTACATAAAGAAAGGAAATATGTGATATTCTACATAGGGTGTTAAGAATGGTTTCTCTAATAAGGTGACACTTGGGCGGAAATCCGAAGGACTTTAAATATCTGAGAATGAATGTTCCAGAGAATAGTAAAAGCATGAAGGCCAGCGTGGCTGAAGAATGAGAAGACAAAATAGTAGAAGTTGGGGAATTGGCAGAGTAAACAAAGAACGCAGCAACTACTTTCAGCTTAGGGATTATCCAAGTCTGATTTAGGAAGTAGTGGTTTGTCCAAACAGTGCCTGACACTTAGTAGATGCTCAGGAGACATTTTTTGAATGAACGAGACCTAAATGTAGGCAGAAAATTATTTTGAGAACTAAGACCTGGGAAGCCCAGATGACTGAATGGTCCCCTTACTCAGGCATGTCTGGCTCTCGATTACATCTGATTTGAGATTTTCTCTAGCTTTTCTCCCCAAGGGTTATCTCTTGTAGAATTTCCAAAAATCCCTATTTAAGATATGTGTATCTTATTTTATGATTCTAAGTCCAGTAGTAGTGCTAAACAAATGCTTGTTTGATTGAATTAAATCAAAGAAGGCAGTGAAATATAGTTATAAAATGAAAGAGAATGAAAAAATGGTGGAGGTAGATGGTAATCTGGATGAAGGGATTAAAGATGATGTTTTTGAAACTTTATTTGACTTCAAAACTTGCCACAGAAGCATGTTCTCTTGCTATAATTTAACATATTAGAATAGTAAAAGATACTAGATTTTAAAATCAGAGAAATCTTCCATTTATTTACTATTGTAGGTCACCTGAAGTTTTTAGACTTCAGTTTTACAGTTGGTCAGCTATTCATAAACAGTCTTAGAGAACGACAGTCCTTGCTTTCATACATAAAGAATTGACCACTAAGAAAATACAAGTAACTGTAGGGCTGGGGATTTAGCTCAGTGGGATTAAGCTCAGAGAACTGCACAAGGTCATGAGTTTGATTTCTGGTACAAAGAAGAAAGAAGGAAGGAAGGAAGGAAGGAAGGAAGGAAGGAAGGAAGGAAGGAAGGAAGGAAGAAAGAAAGAAAGAAAGAAAGAAAGAAAGAAAATATAAGTAACTGTATAGACCCAAATGGTACCAATACTTAAATGCTCATCTAGTACAAAAACAGTGGTAACACATTTCATCAGGACAGTGTCTTTTTGTAAACAAACTGTCCTTCCTAAAGCATAATTATATACTTCTTGTAATTACCCAAAATAAAATGAAAAATGCCTGCATCCCTCTAACAAGATCTCCATTTGAAAGTAGAGTCTGCCAAAGACAGATAATGCTCCCTTTAAAAAACAGATGGTTTTGAGAATGATTCAGAAGACCTAGGCTTTCCTCAATAAACCTCCAAGAGTTGTGCATATAAAACTCAAAAATTAGAGGAATTCATATGAGGACTGCAGAGCAGGAGAAATATTTCAGGGGACTACTGATATTGCGTCAAATAAGGCAAATGTTTTGACCAAAATAAAAGACCACAGACAATTATAGGTGAATGGCTCTACTATGTCTGAAGCATAGCCTGACTTACTTCTGCCTCTGAATGTAAACTGTGTTCTGTACACTGAACCCAGAAGAGAAAATGCAGAAAACAAATAACTCCTCTAAGATCAGAGCTCTCCCTTTCACCGAATCCCTGATCTGTGACCCACAAAAACCATTAAAAACTGTCCAACAGTTGCACCCTCTTTACCTCTGCAACCTTAATCATTTTCCACCTATACCTGAGATATTTGCTCATAGGAGTCATAAACACGTGCTTAGCATTTCTTGCCTGGTAGGAAGAGTTATTTCTGAATCGTTCTAGACAATGTTTGACTAAATAGCCCTTAGAATAGCTGCCAGTGCAAAGCTTCCATTTACTTCCACTTGAGGATTGAATGTGAGTATTTGGAACTATCTAGATTGGTTGTATCTCTTGTATCCATCTGACCTTTGCCAGTAAGCTCACTCACCTGCCCCACACTAGACTCTAAAGTCAGTCTAGACCCTTGCTGGATCCACCTTACCGCAGAAGTCTCTTAACAGCAGAGTGACTCTGGCAGCAAGCCTGTTACACAGATAACTTGGTACTTCTGCCAGTTGAAGCCCTTCTCAGAGAACACACTCTTCTCATTATTTGTAGTGGTATTTTCTGTTTGTTCATGAGATTATTTTGTATTACTTTGCTGGCCTGTTGACTTTCTTTTTCAATTCCATTTCTTCTCCTCCTCCTCCTCCTCCTCCTCCTCCT